>JACXGJ010006114.1:0-36404 GCA_016801105.1 Esox niger
GGTTGGGGAGGAGTTGGGAAGCTGGGCCGAGGTAGGGAGGAGTGGGGAGGCTGGGCCCGGGTGGGGAGGAGCAGGGAGGATTGGGGAGGCTCGGCAGGGATGCATGTGCCCGCCAGCTAGTTCTATTGTCTGAGATATCTATTATTGAAGCTGCTAGCTGGCCCCTTCATCAGTCACCAGATACCACTGACCAAACAAAGACCAGAGCACACTCCAATTAACAAGACCTGCTGAAAGCCATACACACACCAAGCTGGAAAGGCCTGCCTCTCTACATACAGAACGCTTAGTACAGTTTACCCAACAGGCAAGTGGTTGCATATTTATTTACTTTGTGAGTGTGTGTGCGTAACATTTTTGTGTCAACAAGATATTATCAAAATTAGCTAAAAAGGCTTTTAAATCACCAATATGGCTCCAGAATCATCACTCAGACCAGATTAGGCCAACTGCAGCCAAACGTCACAATGCAGCGGACCTCAGGCTTCTATGTAGGCCTACATCTGCAGCCAAACATCACAATGCAGCGGACCTCAGGCTTCTATGTAGGCCTACATCTGCAGCCAAACGTCACAATGCAGCGGACCTCAGGCTTCTATGTAGGCCAACTGCAGCCAAACGTCACAATGCAGCGGACCTCAGGCTTCTATGTAGGCCTACATCTGCAGCCAAACGTCACAATGCAGCAGGGCTCAGGCATCTATGTAGGCCTACATCTGCAGCCAAACGTCACAATGCAGCAGGGCTCAGGCTTCTATGTAGGCCTACATCTACAGCCAAACGTCACAATGCAGCAGGCCTCAGGCTTCTATGTAGGCTTACATCTACAGCTAAACGTCACAATGCAGCAGGGCTCAGGCTTCTATGTAGGCCTACATCTACAGCCAAACGTCACAATGCAGCGGACCTCAGGCTTCTATGTAGGCCTACATCTACAGCCAAACGTCACAATGCAGCAGGGCTCAGGCTTCTATGTAGGCCTACATCTACAGCCAAACGTCACAATGCAGCAGGGCTCAGGCTTCTATGTAGGCCAAATGCAGCCAAACATCACAATGCAGCAGGCCTCAGGCTTCTGTGTAGGCCTACATCTACAGCCAAACGTCACAATGCAGCGGACCTCAGGCTTCTATGTAGGCCTACATCTGCAACAAAACTGTTTTGGAATCCGGAAAGAACAGAAAGTGACAGGAATCAGTTTAGTTGAATTGAAATGATAACTCTGGCTACTGTGGCATCGCTGAGCAGCGAGGTGAGTGGGTGTTGTGTTTGTCTTTAATATTGGATGAAGAAGGCAGCAATAAAGAAGAGTAAAGTGAAACCAACCCAGGAGCAGTGGAGAACCGGGACAAACCGACAGACAGACTGAAAGACAGACAGGCAGGTCATCTGATCCTGCTACTGAGTCACAGGGTTACCTGGTCCATTCTAGCACTATTGTCTGGCAGGGTGAAAAGAGAAACCCTGACACAGGAACGATAATCCAGACCCACATTTCATTTCTCCAAGGTGAAGAAAGAAGAACTGCTATTTGCCTTCATTACACAATTTAAATAAGAATCGCAGATCCAGCAAAAACGCAACATTTGAGGACAGAGGTTAATATGCTGAGTGAATACAACGGCATTCACACTTCCAAACAAAATGGCACCTTGTTCAGTGCATTACTTTTCACAAATGCCCATTGGATGTCAGCAGGGGCCTGTTAGATGGGGCAAACCGAGCCTGTCTGCTGTGAAGGCCAGCCTGTCTGCTGTGAAGGCCAGCCTGTGTGCTGTGAAGGCCAGCCTGTCTGCTGTGAAGGCCAGCCTGTCTGCTGTGAAGGCCAGCCTGTCTGCTGTGAAGGCCAGCCTGTGTGCTGTGAAGGCCAGCCTGTGTGCTGTGAAGGCCAGCCTGTGTGCTGTGAAGGCCAGCCTGTCTGCTGTGAAGGCCAGCCTGTGTGCTGTGAAGGCCAGGCTGTCTGCTGTGAATGCCAGGCTGTGTGCTGTGAAGGCCAGCCTGTCTGCTGTGAAAGCCAGCCTGTCTGCTGTGAATGCCAGGCTGTGTGCTGTGAAGGCCAGCCGGTCTGCTGTGAAGGCCAGCCTGTCTGCTGTGAAGGCCAGCCATGTTCCATTCTCTATCTTTCCCAGGGTGATACGTCACAATGAGATGGGCAGGTGCAGGCACTCCA
Source organism: Esox niger (assembly GCA_016801105.1). NCBI lineage: Eukaryota > Metazoa > Chordata > Actinopteri > Esociformes > Esocidae > Esox > Esox niger. Next base: position 2,171 of record JACXGJ010006114.1, read on the forward strand.
CCTGGGAAAAGATCTACAACACAACTCCTGGAATGCTACTCTATCTCTCCATGTCTCTCCCTCTCAGTCTCCCTCCTGGTCTCTCTCAGTCTCCCTCCCTGTCTCTTAGATCGTGTGGCGGTGAGGCCGGCACATAGCTGACATTCCAGTGAACTGAGCCCAGGGCTAGAGAGAGGAGGGAGGGAAGAAGAGAGGGAGGGGCAGAGAGATGTCTCTGGAGACTAGCTTAGTTGTACAGTACCGAACAATAGTCCTACCAGCCAACCCTCTAGCCCCTCCTCTCTTAGCCTGTTAGCCTAAACATTGCCAGACAGGACACAACAGAGCCGCGCTAACAACGATCAACAGTCAAAATAAAGGGGGGAGATGGGGTGGGCCAAGGGGTGAGAGAGATGAGGTGAGGGGCGAGGTACATGGGTGTGTGAACACAGCCCTGGCTGCCATCATCAAGCAGTAGAACCACAAGATAAAGTGGTAGAACTACAACATATAGAACCACAACAAGAAGTATTAGAACCAAAGTATAAGTGGTCCATGTTGATGTCGGATGTTAAATAATAAGAACTTGTCAATAACAATGTCTGTGTGTGTGTCTGTTTGCACACGTGTGTGTTCTTGGTCGGGTAGATTCAAAGAGTGAAAAGTAAGCTCAGAGAATTAGGCTATGACAAGAAGTAAGAGAGACCGGGCAGGATTTCATAGTCACATGATTTTGGCATTCTTCACAGAATTAGCTACCAAATGCAAAAAAAAATTATGGTCACGAGAAACAAAGGCTGAGTAAAAACTGTGTTTAAAAATGACAGTGGGAATATGGTGTAATAAGTCAATCACTGCTTTTTCATCGTTCTTTAATTTGTTTGACTGTCTATTTGATACTGCCCTGTCTCATGCCGCCAAGCCAATCAGCACCGTATTCCTTATTTAGGACACTACTTATAAGCAGAATAGTGTGCGTACAGGATGAGGGGCATTGCTAGATAACAAAGCAACATTCTTCTGTCACATAAAATATTATTTCTAGATAAAATGATCCCAGGTGCCGTCAAGTGGCACTGTGGCCAAAGTCAGCTGCATTATTGGGCCAGTAGTTTGTAAAGCTACACCACTGGGCCAGGAGTTTGAAAAGGTACACCATTGGGCCAGGAGTTTGAAAAGCTACACCATTGGGCAAGGGGTTAGAAAAACTATGTCATTGTGACAGGACTTTGTAAAGCTACGTCATTGGGCCAGGGGTTTGTTAAGCTACGTCATTGGACCAGGGGTTAGTAAAGCTACGTCACTGGGCCAGGGGTTTGTTAAGCTACGTCATTGGGCCAGGGGTTTGTTAAGCTACGTCGTTGGGCCAGGGGTTTGTTAAGCTATGTCATTGGGCCAGGGGTTTGTTAAGCTACGTCATTGGGCCAGGGGTTTGTTAAGCTACGTCATTGGGCCAGGGGTTTGTTAAGCTACGTCATTGGGCCAGGGGTTTGTTAAGCTATGTCATTGGGCCAGGGGTTTGTTAAGCTATGTCATTGGGCCAGGGGTTTGTTAAGCTACGTCATTGGGCCAGGGGTTTGTTAAGCTACGTCGTTGGGCCAGGGGTTTGTTAAGCTATGTCATTGGGCCAGGGGTTTGTTAAGCTACGTCATCGGACCAGGGGTTAGTAAAGCTATGTCACTGGGCCAGGGGTTTGTTAAGCTACGTCGTTGGGCCAGGGGTTTGTTAAGCTATGTCATCGGACCAGAGGTTTGTTAAGCTACGTCATTGGGCCAAGTGTTTGTAAAGCTACGTCATTGGGCCAGGGGTTTGTTAAGCTAAGTCGTTGGGCCAGGGGTTTGTACAGCTATGTCATCGGACCAGGGGTTTGTACAGCTAAGTCGTTGGGTCAGGATTTTGGAAAAATATGTCATTGGGCCAGGGGTTTGTTAAGCTATGTCATCGGACCAGGGGTTAGTAAAGCTACGTCATTGGGCCAGGGGTTTGTACAGCTATGTCATTGGGCCAGGGGTTTGTTAAGCTAAGTCGTTGGGCCAGGGGTTTGTACAGCTATGTCATCGGACCAGGGGTTTGTACAGCTATGTCATTGGGTCAGGATTTTGGAAAAATATGTCATTGGGCCAGGAGTTTATAAAGCTACGTCACTGGGTCAGGAGTTGCGTTGTCTCCTCTGACTCCACAACTTGTTGTGGTAGGTGGTGCGTCTATTAGCTTAGTCATGGTTGTTGGCCGGGGAATGCACTCTCCTTCAGTATAGAAGGGCTGCAAAATCCGCCCTTATTGAGTGAGCAGTGTAGCAGAAAGCTTGGAGTGATGTGCAGTGCAGGACTCCTCTCGGTCTTTCACTCTCCACAATCAGCCATGGGGTTGTAGCAAAAAGCTATGGCCATAATCACAAATAGTGCATCAAAAAATTGCTAAGAGAAAAAATGGGGGTAAAATCAAAGAAATAATCATAATAACAAATACAAAATGTTTTAAAAATACAAACTTCCAGCAGTTTCTCGAGCAGTTACCACCTTGGCCAGACATCAACATAGAGGTTAGGACAGAAAGGTCTTTGCACAAAGATGACAACAAAATAGGGAAATGACTACGAAGCTGGGCAGAAGCCTCCCTTCCTCTTTTGGGAAAATAGTTTATACAATGACTGTTACAAACATTTTAGAGATTTTTACTGAAAAAGCAGCATTTCTATAATGAATTATCCTTGTTCAAGAATGACAATGCAAAAAGATATTAAGCAGTAGTAATTGACTAGTGTTAAAGCAAAGAGGTCTCCCCACACAGCAGTTTAGCTGAGTCATTTAAGCTATTCCCCATAAAGGGCACTAACATTTCCTCCAGACTAGGGTCCACACCCCTGTGGTCAAAACCAGTACACTATATAGGAAATAGACTGGCATTTGGGACAAACAGTGAGTTCAGATACATTCCAGCACTCTTTCCTGCCTAGCCCAACTAGAAAGGGACACAGGAGCAAACCAGGAAACAGTCATAGCAGCTTCCTGTACAAACCAGGAAACAGTCATATCAGCTTCCTGTATAAACCAGAGAAGTCACAGCAGCCGTCTAAAACCGCTGCTTAATCATTGTAACTCTGCCAATAATTCCACCTTGATAGTAAACATACTGATGTCCGCATCTAAACCAAACATACTTTAATAATGACCTCAAGCCTGTCATCACTCACTTCTAGTTGCTGTCACTGTCTTTCCATTGCGGTACAATGATCGTCCAGCAAGAGTGAGGTGTTTTGGGCTGACATAGCCCTCTCTCAACCGCGTGACAAGGTATAGTGTAGACCGGAGGTGCCAAACAATCACATTACCTATATTTCATGTCATTTGTAACATTTCAAGGGAGGCTTAAAAAGACACTGGTCAAAAAGCACTGAGTCAGGAACCAAATGTTTCCTAAAATTGAATGTCCAGGCTGCCATTTTTTTATTCTGCTTTGAGTAGTCTAGTTAACCCTAATTGCTCTCCAGGAACTGACTGAGGCAGCCCTCTGCGACCCTGTAATTTGGAGCACTTCAGTTTAAAGTTGAAGTCAAATATTGTGTGTAACTGACATGAAAAATAAAGTCATTCTTTAACCACGATGGATGAAAGAGTGGATTTTTTTCGGTGAGAACACTTTAAATGCCCATCAATCCGATTTAGGCCGTGAGCCCGGGCTGGTTGTTAGTTATATTGTCAATACATCAAGGGTCCCGCATAGCTAACAGTCCAGATTTTGAAGCATTACAGAAAACACTCCTTAACCTTAAAATTGGGATTGATTGAAATGAAAAAGAATACATGCTATTCTCCCATAACTGAAAATAACATGTACCCTAGTGTGATCTTATTAATATATTGATGTTTGGCTTGATGAGAAGACATCATTTAAAACACAGATTAGATTAATGGATACAAATGATGTGCTCACAGCAGCCTCTACCCCTAAATGAATGGATGCTATCTACCACTGTGATCTCATCACAGTTAATCTCTGGTGAAAGGTATGGGACTCATGCCGGTTTATCTCTGGTGTGAGGTTTAGATCTCATCCCTGTATATTGTACTAAAAGTTGGGATTGGTCTATCTGTAATAAAAGAGCAGCATTATCTTCTGTTTATTTACTTGCAGAAATATTCAGCATATCTGATCACTTATCAGGGTCTGTATGCTTTATTTGTATTCATATCTTTAGGCCACAATGTTTTATGCCTGAATGCATGAATAATGAATAGCTTTCATTACCCACTACAAACTGGATGGTGTACATTTGTTCAGGTTGTTTCTTTTACACTTTCTAGTTTAAGATACCTTTAACACACACCTTCTGCCCACACACCCCTCCCCCTCCAGCCGGACACTCCCCTCCCCCTCCAGCCGGACACACCCCTCCCCCTCCAGCCAGACACTCCCCTCCCCAGACCAAATTGTTTCTGTTACATGGCAGACTAAGGTGCAACAACGTCTCAGTCAGAAGATCTGCAAACCTTTAAAATGCCTGCAGCAACAAAGTCCTCTTCTTTGTGCTCTTCACAGAATCTTATTCCCTATGTATAGGAGTCGATTGTTACAGAAGTAGGTAATGATGTAGAGAACAGGGTGTTATTTGGGCCGCACATATCCCTCATGGAGAACCGGGGGATGAGATGTGAAGAAGCGGAGATTATGTTCACCTGTGTTCGTCCCCACAGACCCAAATAACACCACACTTGGCTATGCAAAGAGAAAGTGCCTGCATTCCCCTCTGAACAGTACAGCTAACTTGGCAGTACAAGTTGACATGTTAGAGCTGTGCTTATTTCATATCTGTCAGCTACAAAATGTTCTAATTTTAAACGTGGTGTTTCAATCAACACTGCAAGTATTCACACCTTAGAAAGGAAAGCCAGGTGTTAGATGATTCTATTCAGGAATGCAGAATAAAACAGAAAGCTATGAAGAAGGTAGCCAGCTACAAATTTGATGTGATGAAGAGTTTTGCATGCAGTATATAACTTCCATTCACAGAGTGTAGCAAACAGCTTAGTTAAAGACAGCTTAGTTAGAGACTGCAAAGGGCCTCAACTTGATAACTCCAAGTAGACTGACGATACAACACACTGAAAAGGAGTCAAATAATAACAATAATGTAAAAGTCTGTTGCCTAGTGGATGCCTTTACTCAAGCCATTAACCGACAGTGGATCCCAGAGTGGCTTGCAAACACAATACTGAGCCTGCAGTCTCATCTGATCTGTGATAATATGCATTATGCAATAATCCAATAGGTTTTCATTCATTTATGTTGCTACAATGAGCTAACTGAGTAACACACGTTGCCATGGTTCTGCATTGTGACAGGTTGGGCCTCCTGCTGATTTGTCTGCATTTTATTAGGAGCTGTTTTGCAGATGATTTCATCCAAAGGGGAGATAAACTACAAATGTGAGTTTATACATATTGGTATAGACATGGGCTGTGCTCCTAATAATATCCACATCAAATAAAATCTGCCATTTAAATGATAGCGAAAGGGATGTGTCATAAATGTTGAGCCCCCCATGGTAAGGCTCAAGCCTTCCTCATTTTGTGTTTATGAATGTATAATAATTTTTTGTGAGTAAATGTTGACATCATACCATTTTACTTTCAGCGTCAATATCCAGGTAGTTTCAGAAATAGAACAGACAGACGGGCGTGTGCTTTATGTCACCACAAACTGAGGGAAGTCTGCTTAACACACGTGTGTAGAACGCCAATACGTTTAGCATGAGCATTCTAACATTAGATGTCTGCTCATCCTGGTCTTCTTCTTATCACACAATTGTTCAACGTGATGTGACATCTGGTTTAGTTTTGATGTGACATGTGGTTTAGTTGTAATGTGACATCTGGTTTAGTTTTGATGTGACTTGTGGTTTAGTTGTAATGTGACGTCTGGTTTAGTAGTAATGTGACATCTGGTTTAGTTGTGATGTGACATCTGGTTTAGTTGTGATGTGAAATCTGGTTTAGTTTTGATGTGACCTGTGGTTTAGTTGTGATGTGACATCTGGTTTAGTTTTGATGTGACGTCTGGTTTAGTTGTAATGTGACATCTGGTTTAGTTGTGATGTGACATCTGGTTTAGTTTTGATGTGACGTCTGGTTTAGTTGTGATGTGACATCTGGTTTAGTTGTGATGTGACGTCTGGTCTAGTTGTGATGTGATGTCTTGTTTAGTTGTGATGTAACATCTGGTTTAGTTGTGATGTGATGTCTGGTTTAGTTGGAGCTAGCAAGAGGAAGTCTGTTGGTTGACAGAAGCCACCTAGATCATTTCCTCTGTATGTTCTTATGATGCTAACCCAGTGGAAAGTGTATTCAGGAGACAATACAGGACTAGTGAATGTATATCAGAGCATCTTGTCTAAAGCCGAACCTGTTATCCAAACAACAAACAGAAATGCTTGTTTGGAAAGCTTTATAGTGCTAAACAGGATAACAAGGTAGTATTACATTGGGATTTAACTTGTATTTTCACGTGATGTAGGTTGTGTGTAGAAAACACAGTAAACTAGATGTTGCTTAATAAACTCATTTTCCGGGTGAGGTGTCAGATTATAAACAGGTTATGAAGACAGGGCAGCTGCATGCGCAAAATGAGTCTACGCAGTGCATATTAGTGCATGATTCTCTATTTGCTAAATATTTAATATTCATAATTTGTAGTGTTAATATGTTGACTTGAACATAGGTATCAGTAGTTTGTTTACAAAAAACATACAACTTTAATGAACAACTTTTTGATTCGTATTATTGTGGACTTAAAATAATAACAGACAGTGTTTCAGATAGGAAGCACTGCTCATGCTATTTAATAAGTCTCCCTTTTCGCTGATGGGTGCCATGGAGACATTCAAATGTATGTACAATCACGGAAATCCCCTCCGGGTGAAGCTCACACAACACCTCAGCCAAAGATGTGTTCATCAGCTCATTGCACGGCGGGCTCTTCGGCTATCATTTAATGCGGCCTTACACAGCCGACACTAGGCCACCAAATCGAGGTTTAACTCTGAACCCCCCTTAACCCAACCAGCTTGTTAACTTGTGTTTGTTACGTTACATTAGGACACAAAGGGAGAGGGCCGAGCGGTCAACAGTCAAACCGCGAGAACACTGTCTTTTGTTTCTGGGAGGTAGCCTAACTCCGACAGCATGGCACAAACCTTTAGAAGTTAGAAGCGGCTTAACATTTTAAAAAATTGGTCAATCAGCACAACAATTATTGTAAACGATTACAAGTTGGCTCTTAGACTAAAATGAAAAACAACAACAACAGTGTTATAGACAATGACTATGTTATTAAGTTGATACATGCAGATATTTGTTTCTTAAACAATGTAGCCCAAACCCAATCCAACAGATGGATTATGGGACCTATCAAATCCGAGTTATTTTAAAAGATAAATAAATGTATATGAAAATGGAGGGAAATGGAGGCAAAAATATTTTAGAAATCCATCGAACCAGTCCCCCGCCCACATCGTTCTTTTCCCACGCACACGAGTTGTAAACAATGATTTAAAATAGCACCTATTTTTTCTTAAAATATATCTAACATAAAGTAGGTCTAGGCTTTGAGTACGCTACATTCTCATTTTATTTTAAGTTTTCAATGCAAATAAGTTATATTGATACTCTAAATGATGCTTTAGAGCATTCTGTTGTTTTCGCGAACAAGACAGAAACGCCCCTTACATATCTGAAAATGGCAGCATATCTTAATCTAATGTCTTGTTTCGTTCATTTCCAGGTCCCCGTGTTAGCCAAGTATATTACCTACTGTATTGTAAAATATGCTTGAAAAACAAAGGTAAAAAAAGGCTTAGGCAACTGAAAATTTGAAAGAATAAGGGCAATTTTCTATCACTTCCGAGTATAACTCAGATAATGAACAACCAAACATCCATGCGCATAAAAACACGGAAAATGGAATTGCCTCTCCATTCTATAGTTTTTCCAGTCACATTAAGTGTTTAAATGTAATACAATAACAGCATGAAATATGTCTACACACTTCAAAGAACCAAAAGGTAAGATTTAATCGTCTGAGGGGGGCTTGTTTGCGCTACCTTCCCTCCTGCATTCAATTCTTTACATTTTCTATCAGTGACAAAAATTCAGAACCAGCTATACCCTACAAGAAACAGTACGAGTTGCTATTGTAAAAACGTACGACTGAGTGTATAATGGGCAATTAAAGAAAACAACAACATACCCATCCATTGCACAGAGGAAACAGTGTAGAAGGAACAGTGAACGCTGAGGAAAGTGAAGAAATAGGTTTGGGTGTTACTACTGCCTCTGGTAGGCTATAGCTCTTGCCCCTCCAACACTGAAAATGTTCGCTCTCTCATACGCACAATGGCACGCTTCCTGTTCCTGACGTAAGCACAGAAATACACTGACATGTACAGACGCCTGGCTCGCTGTACAAAATGGCCCCTCTCAGCCAGCTCCAAAAGAGACACACCTTTGTCACTTTCAACAACGGACGGGCATACATGTACACACCACCCGGCGCCTTCGGAGTGCGGTCAGTGCGCACGCATCTTGGATAGAAATACAGCTAGAATACATCTGTTCTTGCCATGTCAGAGAGTTATAAAGAGAAACGGTTGAGCGCTTCTCATGTTGGGACAGATTGAAGTCTAGCCACTTGCTTGCTGCAGAATTGGAATGCGTCTAACAGGGATAATCTTGTTCAAGGGCGGGTATTAATTAATCAAGTTAATGGATCACACTGATCCAAGACTCCACTTTAATCAATCTGCCACAATCGGCAAATATTCCTCTGAGAGACACGTGTGAAATTAAAACATAACAGTTTGGGAGGCTGGAAGAAATTGTTTTATCATATCAGGTTATAATAAACGAATAATAAATGTTTTACCATGGCATTTATAATATTTTACCACAGGTTGTAAATAAAGGTGATCTTGCTGTGGGGCACATATTTTCATCATTATCGGAATCCACAAATCAAGTCCACATTTTTAATGGGATTCTAACAAGAATACAGTGAAAGACAATCAAGGGTAGAAATAGCACATGTTTCTCCACACAGCAAAGCCACCCATGGAGCAGTATCTATCTCTAGTTACTTTACCTTTATGGACTCTTATGTACAGTCAGCGCTGGAGGCCACATATGGCCTAGGCCCCAAAATATCAATCAATGATAGGAATATTGGCGTGACATGACAAGTTAATAATTCATTACAATGTCTGAAATAGGCCTGCTCCATAAAGAACTTAAAGCCACTTCCTCAAAAACGACACACTGAATCTGCTGCGTTTGGAGCACTGAGGAACATGTCACCATTGACATTAAAACCAGTTTCCTCTTCCATTAGAATGTTTATGAATCCGTGCTGTCGATGATACTGTCTCCACTCACTGGCCGTCACGTGGGAGGAAATGTCCTACAGGAGATGACAGAGGCCTCCACAACCAACCACAGGTTGGCCGAAACACCTTCATAAGCAGACACTAGCTGGGGCACTGAGGTGTGCCCAGGCTGACCAGACTGCACAGCACGTAGAATGAGTGTACACTAAAACACATTTGTTTTTCTGTACGTGTTCAGACATTCCATTCCAACCAATTCCAGTCCATTAAAGCTACATTTCTCTTTTGTGAGAAGGGCTACAAAGTAGTTCTCAGGGACTCCAAAATAGGCATGTTGTTAAAAAGGCTGATGATCACAATTCATCAGGCAGCGTCTGATTCCGTATATTGTTAGACCTGGATCACATTATCATCCACTGAAACACTCAGGCACATTGTCACGCAACTAAAGGCCTACATTCAGGCTTTCAAACTCCAGCTGTCTGGCATTTCCTGTGCGAATGTCCTTGAGTTTCCTCCACTGCCAATCAAGATTCTCTCCCTCATCACAATGAGCTAATATCAACACAGTCCCCTAGGAGGACAACATGCAGAAACATGTTGCACAGGTCTAACTGGAAAGACTAGAGTCTTGTTTAAACATGCAATGACAATACCTCTTCAATACAAGGGAAAGCCACAGTTCTTGATGTTCTGCTACACCTCACTTTCTTTAGTCATGTGTTTTGAGTGTGTTTGTGTTTCTTTTCCTTTGTGTGCATGTGTGTATCTTTTCATGTGTTTGTGTAACCATGTGTGTTTATTTGTTGCTATACCCTTTCAGGACCAAAATGTGCCAAAATGTCCTGATATTACTACATTACATAGAAACATAAAAGAGTGTGCATAGTCCTGACCTTTGTGTTTGGGGTTTAGGTTAGGATTAGGGTCAGGTATAAGGTTAGGAGTTATGGATGGGCTTAGGTTTTAGCCATAAGTTTTGATTAGGGTTAGGGTAAATGTTAGATTTAGGGATAAAGGGCGCTTACACATTTACGTCTGCCATTGTGAAAATTATATATATTTAGTTTAATTTAAAGCTACACTCAAAAATAAACTGTTACAGAGATCTTCTGCTGTCATTCTGAGGAAACACAGAAGATGTTTCCTCAGTTGATTTGGTAGGAAATGGTCCTATCTGGAACTAGACTCCAACAATGAACCTTTTCTACAACTCTGCAAACAAAAAAGGGTTCACAATAATGTACAGCCAAATCAGCTGCACGTTTTATTTTAAGACTCAACTGTCAGTTAATTATTTGACTAATCAAAGAGTCTGTAATTAGTTGAATAAGGCCAGTTTAGGATTAAAAGGAAAATGTGAAGCATCTGGAGAGGCTAAGAAGCAGTTTGGGAAATCCTGTCTAGGAACGTTTTTTATTTAGAATATACAAGAAGGGAACTTTAACCATGACATACGATTTCCAGCAGATGGAAACCTTGCTTTGTGTTTATTTTGGGGTGATAGTGTCTTCATTCTTTCAATAATAAAAAAATGGGTATAGAAAAAAGTATCAATAAAAGCCTGTCATCATCTGAAGGTATTACTGTAATCCATGTATTTTCAATAGCATTAGTTGCACTTGAAAAGGAAGTTCGCCCAATATTATTGAAATTGCTTGCGGTGGTGTTGCCCTATAACGAACATACTCCATGGAGTGTGGATACGAATCCAGCTAAATATTTATGTCATGCGACACTGATGACTGGATAGTCAAGGTGTCTGGAGGCTCGATTTCAACACTTTTCACATCAAGGCGTGTTATGCGCTGAGTTCGCGAACGGTCTTGAATAGGTGAATCTTTGTGAAACGCCCCGGAAGCAGAAAGAGTAGGTTGTTTGCGCTCTCAAGTTCAACTAAAAATCTTGAATTGGGGTAAAGGCCACTCCAGCTACTTTCATGAAGTGCTCACCAGCAAGTTGACACATTGTTCCCGGTAGAACTTTCCTAATTTGGAGCCGACTTGATCCTGATTTGAATCGTCCAGTTTTGCATTCCCTGCACAAAAAAATCAAGCGTGAGAAAGCAGACGTTTTATAATGCTGCAAAACACGGGGTGAGTAATGTCTCCTTCTCTTCTGCTAACGTTCGCCTATTATAAATTGTATTATGATCGTAATACTGTGACGTTAAAGTAATTGTCTCCTTGGGTTTTTCGTTGATTAATGGCTGGTTGCTTGTACGTAGGCTTGCATAATGTATTTCTTAGACCTTTATACTGCCGGTGCAAACGGTTCTATTTTGTTAAGAAATTGACCTTTTTTGTTTGAGAATTTTGATTTGGCCTTTACATTGTGTATACTAGTTCTATAAAAAAAGACAGATTGTTTTGATTTTTTTGAAAGTTCAGCACTGCTATTTATGTCCTGTGAAGAGTGTGTCGGATGCAGGGTAAAGGTGACTGCAGCGTAGCAGCCGATGAGTGAGCTCTATCGCACGACATGATGTAGGTCTCACTATTACTTAGCCATGAATGCATTAAGAATGAATTAAAACTTGGAGGGATGAATGGATAGATAGTAATCTTGCTTTAGTAATGTAGCCATATCCTGCTCCTCACTCCTTTAGGGGTCCTCCCCAGAACGGTTGCCCAGATCTTCTAAATTAGACATTTTATTGCATGTCTCACATCCCCTGTGGTAGTTTTTTTTACAATGGGTACAAACAAAAGGTGGTATCTGTGTCATTTGCAGAAAGTTGGCAGGAAAGACCCTGTTCATCACAGGTGCGAGTCGTGGAATTGGAAAAGCCATCGCCCTCAAAGCGGCCCGGGATGGAGCAAACGTTGTCATAGCTGCTAAAACGGCACATGTCCACCCGAAACTACCTGGAACCATCTACACAGCTGCAGAAGAGAGTGAGCAGCTTTCCTTCATAGAAGCTCTGTTTATCATACGGCTTAATTGTCCCAACACACAACTCACACACCAAATGCTCTCCGACATTACAACATTTTTACACAGTCTTTAGTCCCCTTAATTTTAACAAACAGTTCTGAGCTTATTGGCTTTTGTTCCTGAAATATGTGTTGAAAATGTTAAATGCTCACCACCCATTGGATATCAACTTTCTGTGCGTTGTGTATTTTCTTGGTGATTAATGGTGCCTGCGTGTCTGTGTGTGTGTAGTTGAGGCACTGGGAGGCAAAGCCTTGCCTTGTATTGTAGATGTCAGAGATGAGAAGCAGATTGGAGATGCGGTTGAACTTGCTGTGCAGAAGTTCGGAGGTAAAACTCACCTTGAGTTACACCACTGATTCTGACATGCTGTGACTCTTTGACGTCTTAATCCCAGCTGAGGAGTTTAATTTTGTGAGTGAAATTTCCTGAACATGTCCTGCCACTGTAGGCATTGACATCCTGGTCAACAACGCCAGTGCCATTAACCTGAATGGTACCCTGGAGACGCCCATGAAGACAGTGGACCTCATGCTGGCCGTTAACCTCCGTGGGACCTATTTAACGTGAGTGACCCACTAGATAGGATGGCTGCATGCCGAGCCAAATTATAATGAAATAGCTCAAGTAAATACCATGGAAACTTCCCACCCCCCCCCACAAACACACACACACACACATACACTCCAAAATCAATGTGATATACTTTAAAATGTTGCATGTTGTGTTTATGTTTTTTGTTCAGTAGATTTAGCCTCTGTTTGCTTTGGTGTTTTTCAACGTGGAAGGTTTGTGTGCTTTTCAACATGGAGGGTTTGTGTATATTGGAATAAAGTGGTTGTCGAATTTGGATGGACCTTGCACACAAGAATAAAGTGATACTTACTTTACAAGTCAATTATTTATTCAGCAGCTTTGAGATTTCTATTGTAGATCATGAAGTAGTACTCTTTATTGCCAGATGGTGGCAGTGTAAACTGCAGGATTCTAGGCAGTTAATTTGCTTTGTAATACTGGGTCAACACCAAGCATAGTTTTTGCTGACCAGTCCTGAAGTGCGTTGATGAATCGTTCATTTTGTTTCTTTTTTTTTTAACAGGTCTAAACTGTGTATCCCACATCTGTTGAAGAGTAAAGGTGCTCACATCCTCAACCTGAGTCCACCACTCAACCTCAACCCTATCTGGTTCAAGAACCACACTGGTAAGAAATTCCTCATTGGCCCCATCATCCCGTTTTTCCTACCTCCCAGAGTGTGCACTAGCTCCCTTCATCCCCTACCAGTAGAATGCCTTTAGAGTTGTGGGATGTAGTGAACGAGTGCACCCTTGAGACCAGAGCAGGCGTGGTTGTCAGTGACTTGTGTTTTGCTCTGTCAGCGTACACGATGGCTAAGTACGGCATGTCCATGTGTGTTCTGGGCATGGCTGAAGAGTTCCGAGGGTCCATCGCCGTCAACGCCTTGTGGCCCAAGACAGGTGCATTACCTTCATTTAACCGTGAATCAAAAAACAGGAGGCCCACATTTTACGACAGACGGATGTAATTATGAAAGTCACATGATGTGTTTCCTCCCCTCCAGCCATCCACACGGCTGCTATGGACATGCTAGGCGGCGCGGACGTGGGTAGGCGTTGTCGTAACGTGGACATCATGTCTGACGCGGCTTACGCCATATTCAGCAAGCCTCCCAGCTACACCGGGAACTTCATCATCGACGAGGACATCCTGAGAAAGGAGGGCGTTAAAGACTTTGACATCTACGCTATAGCGCCTGGTACGTTCCCTATGTCACAACGGCGACACGGCGCTTCACGCGCACGGCGACACGGCGCTTCACGCGCACGGCGACACGGCGTTTCACGCGCACGGCGACACGGCGCTTCACGCGCACGGCGACACGGCGCTTCACTTTGGATTCCACGTCACAGGCCAGATGTGGGTCGGGTTTTTAGAGATGAGCCAGGGTTTCCAGAATACAAGTTATTTAATCACTCCTAGTGGAATATTAATACTAAGTAGTATAAAGTATTTTTTTTGCTGCCAGACGATAAAACAAAGTCAGTGTATGTCACTGGAACAATGTTTAATAAGTTTAGGAACCATTTAGGAATGATAATAATAATTCATTATATTTATGTAGCGCTTTTCAAGGACCCAAAGACTTTACAAAGTGAACATTGAACAGAAACAAAAAAAACATAAGAAAACCAAGAAAATTGAGAGAGAGAGAGAGAGCGTTTGGGCATGGCTAGGGGTAGGCAAATTAGAAAATTAGTGGCTGGAAAATGTGGATGGTCTCAGAGTCACGGATGGTTTTGTGGAGAAAGTTCCAGAGACGAGGAGCAACTCTAGAGATTTCCCTGTCATCCAAGCCTGGGAGCTTTGACTTGGGGATTATGAGGTGGCCTGGGGTACCAGAATGGAGTGTGTAGGTTGATATGGAAGAAAGTCTGAGAGGTAGGCAAGGATGGTATTGTTTAGGAGTTTATATGTCAGAAGCAGGATCAATGTGCGGGAGATAGGAAGCCAGTGTAACTCACGCGTGATGGTATTGGTTTGTCTGTCTGGCTCCTCAGGGAATCCACTTATGCCAGACTTCTTCCTGGATGAGGCTGAAGGGTTGGTGCAGAACCTGGGGGACCAGAAGGGCCTCCCGGAGGCTGGTAAAGGCAGTACATCTTCTACCAGTGGACCCATAGCGGAAACATTCAGTATTATCAAGGGTATCCTAAACCCTGACATTGTCAGATCTACTGGAGGAGTCTACAGGTTTGACCTGTCAGGTAAGAAACATCAGCACTAACCTACACTTCCAACAGAGGTGTGATATTGTCCTCTATGTTCCGACAGCGGTGTGATATTGTCCTCTATGTTCCGACAGGGGTGTGACATTGTCCTCTGTGTTCCGACAGCGGTGTGATATTGTCCTCTATGTTCCAACAGGGGTGTGACATTGTCCTCTGTGTTCCGACAGCGGTGTGATATTGTCCTCTATGTTTCTGTGGTTCCAGGTCAACATGCAGGCGTGTGGTACATTGATCTGAAAAACGATGCAGGCAGTGCAGGTTGTGGGGAGCCTCCGGTCAAACCTGATGTCATCATGGCCATGGACAGTGCTGACTTCACTAGGATGTTTGCAGGTTAGTGACCCAAGCAGCAATTCCATTGTGACACTACAGTTTCCAACTGCCCTTCTCTTTCATTTTGCTACTCAAGTTTTGTTTGTTGTGGCATTATATAATGGGTGTACGAAAGGCAGAGAGATCTCAGGAGCAAAGTGAGGTTTTAGTCATTAGTACCACGTTGTCCTGATATCCATTAGGACCAGCTTGTGTGCTTTTCCACAGGTGAACTAAAGCCCACCATGGCTTTCATGTCAGGGAAGCTGAAGATAAAAGGAGACATGACCCTCGCTATTAAGATGGAGAAGATGATGTCCATGATGAAGTCTAAACTCTAAATAAAAACACCGAATCTGAAACGGTGTATATTGTGTGTTGAAGACAACTGGGAACTCAGGAATGTTGGGATGTGCTCAGACCGGGAGAAATCAGGACATCTGATTTTCTGACTTTTTATTTTGAGTTGGCTCAACATTCCAACCCCCCCCCAGTCAGAGGTTTTTCCCCACACACTCCCAAGCTCCCTGTTTTGAATGTGCTGATGAGGTCAGATGTCCTTGTTCCCAGTTGTTGTAAACACACAGAGTCAGTTCCTATGCTCTGGCTGATAGTTGTGTACTATAGAGTGTAATTTGGGATGCTCAAGAATGTCTGTTTGCCTTCTATTTATGTCTAATAAATAATGAACTGTGCGCCTCCTTTTCTAACATGCACTTTCTAATAAATAATTGATCAAATAAAACTGCTGTTTTTTGGAAGTCTGTACATAGCAACATTATTCCGAGAATTCCTGGAAAGTAGTGAAACTGAAGACTTTATCTTTATCATTTGCCTTTGGCTAATTCAACATGATGAACCCTAAAAAGGCTATTTAACCTAGATACAAAATGGGCTTCTGTGCAGAAAAGATCTATGAAAATCACAAGGATGTAATGATTTATTCTCTGATATAAAGTGGCCAGTAAGTAATGATCTGAATTTCATCCCAAAACATTGGGATTTAATTAAATTAACTCTTCTGATACTGAAATTCAACATATAGGGAAAAAATCATTAAACAGGACATTGTGCATTTGGGATTACTGTTCAGATTGACTTTTAAATGCAACCAACACCACATGACACATTCATGTGTATGTTAAAATATACAGTGTAGATTGTATACTGACTACAGAAACCTTTTCACTCCAATCTCGCTAAAACCGTTTGTAAAACGTATTTTTCTATAGTCCAGTTGGAACAGATGTTTTAAAAACAAAATTGTAATAAAATGATGCAAAACAATTTCAACAATATACCGATAATTTATTATTGTCCAAGGGTAAAAAGCGGACTTCTATTTTGAATTGTCGTGACCCGGATGTACTTTAAAATTGTCGCTGACAAAAGTATTTTCTTCGTGCTTTGAGTCTTTTCAGTATATTTTATAGAAAGGAGGTATGGTCTTCCTGTGCAAGTCAAATATCTGAAAAAGTTCGAAATGAAAAGGCAACATATAAAGGAAGAAGGTAGCCATCTAACACCTTTACTAAGTAAATGTTCACTCTTTGGCCTCCTGTCCCATGGATAGCTGGTAGCTAGCCAACTAAGTTGTAGCTCGCTATTTAGCCAAGTTGCTATCAACTGATAGCACTGTTGATAAAACGTGGTAGCGTATGTAGAAATTCTTCCAAATATCTACGTTTTCAAACTGTCGTGTTAAATACTCTGATTTCTCAGAGCCGTGAAACACTACAGATGAAAATGCACATTATACATAAAACTGATAACACGTTCTGTATGTTAAATTGGTTTATTCATTTGAATGAAGCGTTTGCACTGAAGACTGGGGAGATACCCTTGTGGTTTGGTTATCCCTAAACATCTTTCCGAATCAATGTAATTGTTAAATGTAAACATGCTCAGAATTGAACTTCATCTAATCATGGTGAAGTCAGTGGTAAACAACACATTAATACACTACAAAAGATTGCCTAAAGGTAAATTCAATTGATGATAAGCGTATACATTTATGAGATTTAATTCCTAAACTGTAGGTTGCCAATATTCACCCATTAACTGTGGCTAGTTCCAATGATAAATATCTGTTAATATTATTTTGTATGTACAGTTTGACAGTTTAATTTCACACCAACTGACTCCTTTTCGGTATGTGCGCCTACTTCAGTTACGCTTCTTCCTCCGTCGTCTCTGCGCCTCCTGGTTTCGCCACTGCGCTTGGTGTCCGCAGCTCTCTGGCATGTGGTTCAGAGGAGACATATCTTGGATTACGGCTTAGTGGAGGAGTTTGTCACCACCGTGTTTGACATTGTCCCTGATATGATGACGTTCAGAGAACGAGTCCAACTCATCATGGGGTTAAGAGCACAGGTAAGACCAGGCTGAAAAAGACCAGGAAAAATGTATTCTCCACTGCAGTCAATATGCAGGCTTTGTTTGTTGGCCCTCTGAACACTTTCATTAAGTGGATTTCATAAAACTTCCAACTTTAATTTCACCAGCTTGTTCTGGAGTTGTGTCGCTCAGATCACCTACAGGACCCAGATTCCATCCAGCATCACCTGAACAGGATGAAGACAAGCACCATCACTTATGGAGAACAAGTTAGTTCCACTGCTGGTGTTATTATTTCCTATGTAGACAGTTTTATCACCCCATTTAAAATGGATCACTCCTACATACATTAGTCATGACTTTCAGTTGTGGTTCGAATAAGTTAGAATGGGCAGAACAAAAAACCTAGTGAACTTTCAGTTTTGATCATCTGTGCCTCAGAAACCTACTGAATTTTCAGTTTTTCACTGAATATTCTGTTTCATCTTTAGTGTAATCCATGTCAAAACATGCTCTGTCTTCAGTGGAATAATCCATGCCAAAACAAGCTGTCTTCAATGGAATAATCCATGCCAAAACAGGCTGTCTTCAATGGAATAATCCATGCCAAAACAGGCTGTCTTCAGTGGAATAATCCATGCCAATACAGACTGTGTTCAGTGGGATTATCCATGCCAAAACAGACTTTCTTCAGTGGGATTATCCATGCCAAAACAGACTCAATCTTTAGTGGGATTATCCATGCCAAAACAGACTACATTTTTAGTGGAATAATCCATGCCTAAACAGACTCAATCTATCACCATCATTAATGTTCCATACAATTCACTGCTACTTCACACGGAAGTTGAGTAAACTCCCACACAAGACCAGAAAGATGTATAAACAGTGTTCAGAACGCTGTGCTGTGTTCAGAACGCTGTGCCGTGTTCAGAACGCTGTGCCATGTTGGCTGGTTAGCCAGGCAAGGTTTTATGTGCTGGCTCTTTGGTTTGATTCTGCTGCCCATACTGTCTCCAGAGCTGTGATCCTGAGGTTGAGGCTTCTGAATCCAACTTCTTGAAGTTGATTGCAACGCTGCAGGAAGATCCAGTGGAGAAAGAACACTTCTTTCAGGTCAGTGCTTTAGCTAAATGATCAACAAGATGACATTGACAATTCCTAATAGTGTAATGTTTTGACAAGGCAGTTTTCCGTGTTTATATTCAAAAGCACTGAAATATGCTCTGCTGGGTTTTTGGCTTGTTGTGTTTTTAGAAAGTTTTTCCAGAGGAATTTGGCCCAAAATATCACTCAGCACTGGAGACTCTGGTGTGGGATTTCCTCTCAAGGCTGGACAAGCTGCTTCCAACACCAAGCCTTCAACAGGTACCAGGAGATAATAACACCATACCACCTTAATCAGCATCGGAATAATAACACCATACCACCTTAATGAGCATCGGAATAATAACACCATACTACCTTAATCAGCATCGGAATAATAACACCATACTACCTTAATCAGCATCAGAGTAGTAACACCATACCACCTTAATCAGCATCGGAGTAGTAACACCATACTACCTTAATCAGTATCAGAGTAGTAACACCATACTACCTTAATCAGTATCAGAGTAGTAACACCTGCTGCAGTCTGTGGATCCTATCAGTATGGTTCCCCACTACCCCTTGAGAACCCAAGGACATATGCAAGAACTCTGCATACCACACCATTGCCCCAGAACGGTTTCACGACAAACTCTCCCAGCTGAATGTGTCCTGCTCCATCTGTCAGTGGATCCCTGGCTTCCTGACTAACAGCACACAAGACATTTTATCGCACAGCGCTGGAGCTCTGCAAGGATGTGAGCTCTCCACTTATCAGGGATGTGCTTTTAGAACTGGGTCTATATGAATTGTCATGTCCTTGTCTGTCCATCAGACGGTGTCCTGGTTCCTACCTGACCCCTGTGTTCTGGAGGAATGTGTCCAGTCTGTGAGTCAGCCAGAACCTCTGAGGACCCTTCTCCAGTACCACACCAGTTGTGCTCCAGCCCCACATGCAGAGGCCAATGGTAGGAAAAGTACACAGTTTAAAAATGAAGTCATTTTATTCTCCTCCTTGTTTAACATGTTTTGCCCTTCCTCATCCTCAGTTCTGTCTTCTGGAAACAACCACCTCCTCTCGCAGCTGCCTACAGCTCCCCTAGAGACAATGAGAGCCTTCACTGACCAAGCTGACCAGCAGATCCAGCCCAAAAATACACAGGGATTTATGACCAATCATAGCCCTGACCAGCAGATCCAGCCCAAACATACACAAGGATTTATGACCAATCATTGCCCTGACCAGCAGATCCAGCCCAAACATACAGAGGGATGTATGACCAATCATAGCCCTGACCAGCAGATCCAGCCCAAACATACACAGGGATTTATGACCAATCATAGCCCTGACCAGCAGATCCAGCCCAAACATACACAGGGATTTATGACCAATCATAGCCCTGAACAGCAGATCCAGCCCAAACATACACAGGGATTTATGACCAATCATAGCCCTGATCAGCAGATCCAGCCCAAACATACACAGGGATTTATGACCAATCATAGCCCTGATCAGCAGATCCAGCCCAAACATACACAGGGATTTATGACCAATCATAGCCCTGATCAGCAGATCCAGCCCAAACATACACAGGGATTTATGACCAATCATAGCCCTGCCTCATCTGACATTGAGTCAGAAACCACACATTTGTTGGACAACAGGGAGACTGAACAGGGGAGAGATTGTGTTGAAATATTGCCTTTGAATGAAGAGCTGGTGTCTGATTTTCTAGAGTGTATTAACCAGGAAATTACAGCAAGAGACATCAATGATGGGACACTTGACAAAGAGTCAGCAAAAGACGTGAAAATGTATGAGGATTTCGTCAACCTTCGTAGTGACAATGGGATAAATATTCTAGGAGTAGCCTGCAGTCAACAGAAAGTGCAGGACATTTCTCAGTTTTCAACTTCTGATTGGCTGTGTCAGCCCAGAGTTCTCCTGCAAAGACTTGACATTTCTGAAATGATGTTACCCGAGTCCGAGTTCTCTTTAAAATTGAGAAGAGAGGGGCTTCAGATTGACCATGAAGGATTTCTAGGACAGAGAATAGGACAGGTAATATTACAGAGGGGTAGGAATGTCAATGTAGAGCCGTTAGATAGTCAACCACTGTGTTCTTTAGTCTCTGATCCCTCCCATAACCATGGTCCGTTTCAAAGAAGCAAGCGTGTGAAAATATGTTCCTTCTGTGGAAAAACTTTTAGGGAAGCAAAAGATTTCACGGCACATATAAGAAGTCACACTGAACAGAAACCTTACCACTGCATTCTGAGTAAACAACAATTTGAAAACCTGGATAACTTCCAAAAAGGCCAGCAGAAAGTGTGTGAGGTGGCTGTTCAACCAGAAGACGACAACATATCCGCAACATCTGTGGAGGATTGGACAGAGACAGCCAGCAAAACTTTACCCCAGAGAAGGCACCGGAAGAGATCACTTGGTAAACCAGGGCAGCCTTACCAAATCAACAAGTGCTCCCTGTGTGACAAGACCTTCAGTTGCCTGAGAGGCTTGAAGGATCACATGAAATACACACATGGTAGAATCCTGTGCCTCAACTGTGGGGATGTTTTTGAGGGCTCAGATTTTGCTAGACACAAAGGGTGTTTGAAACGTCTCTCTTGCCCTTTGTGTGGGGACATGTTTGAGCTCACTGAGAGAAACCAGTGTGAGGACCCAAACCCACAGAACCTGCCAAGTAAGGCCCACTCAGGTGTCTGCGCGCTTTCAGTCAAAAATGTGACAGGGATACCGCCGCCCACAAACTGTACACCGCAGAACCCTGGTCCCGTTCTGACCTTTCAGGTAGTTAATGATTACAGAACATGCCTTTTGTGTAATGAGTCTTTTGCTAATAGACAGGAAATGAGAATGCATCTGAAGTTTCATCACGGCATACTTCCTTACCCGTGTTTCAAATGTGGGGAGAGTTTCCAGAGCCCACCTGATCTGCAGAAACATTCAAACGAGTGTTCGGGCCGAAACATTCCAGCCTCCAGAAAGTGTCCACGTTGCCGGGCGAAGACTTCTAAAGATACACATCTGCAGGAAATGACAAGTCAAGAAGTAAACTTTGAAAGACATGAGCTGAACCAGCAGGTACGTGCAGGGGACAAAGATGTGGAGATCCCTCAATCCAGTACCTCAAAAGTTGACTTCTCTAATGAATTGCAGCAAAACCAATTTGACAGCCAATCAAACTTAATTGAAAGGGGCTTTTTCAATCAGCGAACCACTCTCGCAGCAACCCAGCCTAAAGCAAACACGCCTGGTGAAATGAACTCTCAGAGAGGACAAGCCTCGAGTGAGGATGTTGATTCCAGCCCACCCCTAAGGAAGGTTGAACCAGCAGGTAGCTCATCTCCGGCTTCAAAGGAGAACGGGACAGAGATTCTCCAGCCCCATGGTTCTGAAACGACTTTAGGCGCGGCGCCGACTCTGCCCCTCGGTGTGGATTTAGACTGTAGAACATGTCACTTGTGCTCAAAGACTTTCCGGCTGAAAAAAGCCCTGACTATGCATCTGAGGCGCCATGGAGAGGGGGCCATTAAATGTTCCATATGTTCTAAGAACTTTGCTTGTAACAAAGAATTAGCGGGTCACCTGGCCAACAAAACAGGCTGTGGTCCAATGCTTCGTAATCGCATCGCGGTAATACCTCCCGCAGATTACAAGGCAGTCCACCTCACCTGCCCCGATTGTCTGCAGCAGTTTACCAGTGAAAACAAGCTGAAATGTCACATGGTGTATCACACAGGAAAGGGGTTCACCTGTAGCTTCTGTGGCAGAATGTTCTTTGAATCTAGGCAGCTGGACGTTCATATCCGCTCTCACACTCATCGACCATATTTGTGTGATACGTGTGGTAAAGATTTCACGTGTCAGAATGATTTGAAAGTACACAAGCATGTACACACCAGCGAGCGACCATACGCCTGCACGGCCTGCGGAAAAAAGTTCAAATTCAAGGGTAACCTGAAATCTCACCGAATGCTTCACACAGGAGAGCGGCCATTTGCATGCACGCTGTGTCAGGTACGCTGTCTCAATAATAGGCACCTGAAACTACACATCATGCGTCATCACACGAAAGAAAGACCTTTTAAATGTCGTGGTTGTGGGAAGGGCTATATACAGAAAAGCGATCTGAGACACCACCTTGTTCTGAAGCCGAGTTGTCTTGTGGCTCATAATTAACTTGGGAGTGTGTTGTCTGTCACATTAAGACCTTTAGAATCATTTACCGTCTTATGCAGCATTTTATAAAATTTTAGGTAACTATAAGAACTACTGGAGAAGCCCACTTAATCACCCATCCAATTGGTAACGACCTGTGGGAAACTCATCTGTTATTTCAGAGTAAAATAAAACAAATCTTAAATGGGTTGCCACTGCTTATGAGCTTGGAAGAGGCTTGATAGCATTGCAGAGACCACGGCTGTTTTGTTTGAACTCGTCTGGTTTCCTCTACTTACAACAAATAAAAATAAATAATTTTGAGTGTTGTGTGCTTTTGGATTCGGGGGCACATCTACAGAGAAACAAATGAGTTCCATAATGGTTTAATAGTGTAAATGTGTGAATTTTTCTTTTGTTTAATAAGCAAAATTGGAAAGATTAGTGTCAAAAAATGTTTGACCACAATTCCTAACAAAGACTACATGAAGACGAAGGAACATTTGAAGCACATTTTTAATAAAGTTCAAAAGCACCAGTCAGTGTGTGAAGGGAAGCATTGTCTATGGCTTGTGCATGTAATCTAAAATCCCAATTAAGTGTTGTGGGAGCTATTACATTAAAAAGTAGCCCATCCTTGAAGAACATTTTTGTCATTGTCATGGCACATATTTGTAAAATTACTATCACATTTTGAAAAACTAAAATGCGTGGATAATGGTCCATCCTCCCCTGAATCTAAATAATTAGTCTCATAGTAAATGTAATGCTTAATAGCTATTAACGAGAGAAACATTTTATTAACAGAATGTCCAGTTTAAACGTTCCTTGATATATAATGATTGTTAAAGTTTAGTATAATTTTGTCAACAATAGGAATATCGTGTATACAAGTTGACATTGTGAAGCCGACTTTTTTTTAGATTAAATAAAAATGCGGTGACAGTAGTAATAACTTTATTTACGTTTTGGGGGAAAAAAATCTCATTCAAGCTGAGCCAGACACCATTTGGGGTTGGCATGCTAGTTTGCTAGTCGGAGACGATTGGTTTGTTGCTTGACCGCTCTATTATTGAACATGATTGTTAGCAAGTAATATTATAATATTTTTTATTTTATTAGAAGATATATGACTCGCCGGTGTAAGGGTACGTATATATATATTTTTTACAACATCACAGACAAAGCCAATGTCTTTGTTCAAGTGAGAACTAACGTAGCAACCTAGCTGCAGTACGTAGATGGCTAGCTAGCTAGGTAGTCACGGAACGAGACAGCCAGGTTAGCAGGTTTCTATTAAATACTACTGTAACAGCACTGTTACACAACGTTCAGGCAGGCAGGCAATATCCTATTTAGCTAACGAGTTGTGATTTTTAAAACAAACGTGACTGTAGATAGACAGAATGGCCTAAAAACGCTTGAATGCTAACAAGACAAGGGCCCGATTTATCATGCTAGAATCATTGTCAACCCGTCAGCTAACTGCAGAATCAATAACGTTATCTACCAGTGATTAACTAATTCCCTAGATCATGGAATTCGAAACATTGTATTTCATCATAGCCAACGAACAAAACTAACGATGACATCATTGTGAAAAGTAGCTAACAATAATGTCTGTATTCTCAGAAAGTGTTGTGGGCTTGTGACACCTTTAAGGCGCAGACGGATCACTACGAGCATGTTTGTTTCTGTTTTACTTGACGGTATCTTTACTCCACTGTGGCAAAAATACGCGTCCTATAACCAAGTTTCAAATCTTAAAATGCGTCTCAAGCACTACGAAGTGTACCTCATACGCGCTTGTAATTGTTGTGTCCATATGCTTATGTAGCGCCAGTAGTTTCGGAAAGAAAACTTATCTGACAGAGTACTGGTGACCTGCACAACCTTATTGTTATAGTTGACCATCTATGTTGGGTTTTTCAATTACTTGCCACCTGCGTTTAATTGGGAGACCAACTGTTTAAGCAAGAGGTAGTTATGTACTCCACGGTCTGATATATTGTTGGCGAAGCTACTTTCGCATGTTGAGATTTTATTTCCCTTCAGCAAATACCCCCAACACAAACAGTATCTTACATATGGGTGGCTGTTGAGGTCAATATATCACAGTTTTATGACAACTGTGTTTCAAGACGTAAGCCAGGACTAGCTAATAACTAGGTGTTCTCTGTGCACTGAAAACGGACAAGAATGTACTTTTAATCGGAAAATGAAACTGTACGTGAATATGATGGATTTCACACAAATTCAGACTGTTTTGAAAGTTAATAAATAGGATTCCGGAATAATCTCTTGGTGTGTACCAATCTCAACTCCTTTCCACTGTGGCTGCAACAGGACAGAAATGGAGTTGAAGAGCATCGGCCTCTGGCACCCAGGCAAACTGTCTTAATTAAAAATGAATTAAAACAAATGTAATGTAATTGTTTCTATAGGGGAAAGCGATCCAACACATGATGGAAGACTGCTTGCATACCTCTTCAGAGAACCTATCTAAGTTGGTCCGTTGGGCCCACAGTCACGGCACCATCTGTGCACTCATCCCCAACCTTCAACACCTGCTCACAGAAGGTTCCCATGGGAACTTAACTGCCATGTGGGGTTGTAGTGCGGGACACGCCTACCACTGGCCCCTGACGGCTACCTGCAAGACCGGTCTCAAGGTGGGCCTTTCTGTCACTGATGTACAAGTTGCCCTCCACAATTATTGGTGCCCTTGGTAAAGATTAGCACAAAGGCAATGCTAATTGTTCAGCTAGATCCTACACTCAAAATAAGAAATATCTTGTCTTTGATTGTGGTGAATTTGTTCAATGAAAAGACATTCTTAAGAAATACTATTATTGTCTCCCTGCAATTAGTACTTTGTGCAAACTCCCCATGCAAATAAAGCACAGAGTCTTCTATGATGTTTGATAAGGTGGGAGAACACATAGCAAGGGATCTGAGATGTTATTATTAGATTTCGAGAGGCTTTAGTCCATGCTTTTAATGGGGTTAATGTCATGGGAACCTGGTGGGCCATTGCAAAAGCTTGATTTTGTTATCAGTGAATTTTTTTTTAACGAATCTTGAGGAATGCTATAGATTATTCTCCTGTTTGAACTACTACCCAGCTTTATCCTCCTGGTAGAGGCAGACAAGCTTGTATGTATGCCATGTATTTTAACAATGTGACTGTTGAAGCAACATTTTGTTTTGTCTTTTCACAAAATGTTTTTGTCTTTTGTATCACAAAGATACATTTGAGTTCTTATTTTGAGTGTAAGATCATGCTGATGAACAACAATGACTTTTTTAATGATTTTGGTCATCATTAGCAAGGTAGAGTTCATTGTTTATAATACATATAGAACACACACACACACAACACAATGTTGTACTGTATTTTGTTCTGTTTCTTTTGTGTATCTATAGTGCATAGAACATACCTACAATTCCACATGGGGAACAGAAATATATACATAATGTTTTCGGTTTTGCCTGTATTTGGAAGGTATTGTTGTCACTAGGGCTGGGCTGTGTTACAACTCCGTGGACTCAGAATTGACTGCCATTCCTGGTCAAAGTCCATGTTGTATTTCATATTACATTAAGTCTGTGGAGGGAGGGCTTAGACTGGGATTGGACAAGTTGATAGGACGATGTGTTGATCCATACATCAGTACTGCTCTACCAGATACAATTCCTGATCCAGACAAAGTGCATTTACACAGCTGGGTAAGTGATGGTAATTGTGATTCTGAAGGAGCGGGGGACATGCTACCAGGACAGCCGCAGCATCCTCTCGGACAGCCTCAGTCTGCAGGGAGGCGCCTCAGCCCACCAGAGCAGCCCCGGGGGAGAGCGGTTCCTCACCAGGACCTCCAAGGCCAAAGGGGGCAACAGCAGCCAAACACGGGACTCCTGTGATTTCTCCAACTGCAGCGACGACAACACTGAGGCGGATGATAACACGGAAGAGTACAACAGCAACCTGTTTGATATCGTCTGTGAGTCCTCAGCCACGGATGAGGATGGGGACGTGGACTATGAACCCCACCACAGACCCAGAAAGAGGGCTACCCAGGGGGGCATGTCCGGCCCCCAGAGGCCAAGTTCTGAGGACAGGGCACAGGGAGACAAGCCAGTAAAGAGGATCAAGCAAGAGTCTGCCGAGGACTATTTCACTGTGGCTAATGCCCAGCTAGCGGCGGCAGCCAGTACTAACTCTGGCCTGATGTCACACTCCTCCCAGTCCCCCAAGCCCAATAACCCTCAGCCCCGCATGCCCCAGCCTGGCCTACCACACAAACCCACCCAGATAGATGCTGACTCTTTGGGGGGTGGCATCATTGGTGTCGCTTCATCCCCGCTGGGACTAGGGCGCTCCTCCCCCCATATACCCATGTTAGCCAAACCGCTACGAGGCTCAGTCTCTGGCTCAGTCCTCAAGCCTTCTGCAATGAACTCTGGTTCTCCTAGACACCAGGACTCGCCCTCTGGGTCGACCCAGGGTCTGATCACTCTCCCTGGGGCAGCTGGGGAGATGATTGAGGGTCTATCCTCAGAGGATTTGCTGAAGCCTGGAGGAACTGAGGGGCCTTTTGGGGACTTGACCCCCTCCTCCCCCATTGGGATGAACTCTGACCTGGACCTGATGGCAGCACATGACCTGGGAGCAGAGACTAAAGAAGAGGCCACAGGTACAGATACAATTTATCTCAGTCTCTCTTTATTGATCTCTCTCTGAAACAATATTATTCATTCTGAAACTATAACATTTTCTAATCTCTGGTACATAAAAGAAAAGAAATGAAAGGTTTGACATCACAGTAATAGTTAACAAAAATGTGTTTGTACCCATCAAAAGTTAACAAGAATCATGGGTTTTGATATAATTAACTTCCCTGTCAGCTAATCTCATGGTCTGTAACTAAAGGTTACCAGAAATCTTGCTAGGCTTGATCTGTAATCTAAGTGTTTCCACCAGGCATGGGCAACTGGAAGCCCGTGGGCCGCATGCTGCCCCCCAACCCCCTCTTTTTGCCCTCAGAGAGTGTGGCTGAGAATGTGGTGATGTTTGATCTATAAAACACTTGACTATACCTATTACAGAAGTCTCTGTACAAGCCAAAATATCATTGTGAAAACAGCCAAAAACCTATAGCGTTCAAAGTTAATAACTACATACAATGCATGGATGTGTAGGCCTATGGGTGTTCCAAGTTAATCTGATGAACATTACAGAAATTCTGTGGCCTCCACCACCACCCAAGTTGCCCATCCTTGGTTTAAACATTACATTCCTATTTACAGTAAGTGACTCCAACATGACATGATTTTTGTCTATCAATTCTTTTGAGCAGGGTTTATTTTCAGAAAGACACGCCATTTATACTTAGTGTGTTAGCTAACTCGTAAGTGCTTTTTAGCTAACTCGTTAGTTTTTGTTAGCTAATTCGTTAGTGTTTGTTTGCTAACAAGGTAGTCTGTGTTTGCTAACTAGCTAGACTGTGTTTGCTAACCAGCTAGGGTGTGTTGCCTAACTAGCTAGGGTGTGTTGGCTAACTAGCTAGGGTGTGTTGGCTAACTAGCTAGTTTGGGTTGGCTAACTAGCTGGTTTGGGTTGGCTAGCTAGCTGGTTTGGGTTGGCTAGCTAGCTAGTTTGGGTTGGCTAACTAGCTAGCTTGGGTTGGCTAACTAGCTAGATTGGGTTGGCTAACAAGCTTGTGTGTATGTATGTGTGTGTGTGTGTGTGTGTTTTTTGCTGGCTAGCTGGTGAGTGTGTGTTTGCAAGCCATTTTGTGCTGGCAAGTGTGTACTAGCTATTTTGTTTTGCACAACAACAGTTGATAACAAAACATTCATTCTCTGGAACAAAGCTATGCAGGGATTGGTAGGTGCATAGCATATTCAGGGTAAGGCAAGCTAATATGTTTTATTATCCGGATGAGCTTCATCCATAACTGTTGGCTACACAGTTCGGTGTTAATTGTTAGCACCTAGGTAGCATCTCAGAACTCAGATACTAAGAAGTTTGGTATATAGCGCATGAAAAAAAATGGATCCTTCTGTTGCAATGTTATTTCCTGTAGCCTAATCCTTGAATGTTGGGAATTCAAAACAGTATTGGACTGGTAACTAACATGTTTCTCTGTCAAATCCATGGGCAACATGGTAAATACCGGTCCTGTCCTTAAGTATGGGTTTCAACCCTTATTGCTTTCCCATATTTGGCATTGTTGACCCCAGAGGAAATTCAGTCCATTACCCAGTAGTTGTGAAATGGAATGGTTGACTAATGGATCCACACAACACCATACAAAAACATGTTTCTTTAAAATCCTCAAGGGGTATTGTAATGCCTGCGACTCCCTTGTGTGACAGGTAGAGTGATGAGGAGCAATACAGTTCAACACATAGAGGCACAGCCTGAACCAGGATGTGCCTCTGGGTGTTGCCTGAACCAGTTATACAATATATTTTTTTTATACAAATGTGATTCAAATAAAGTCAAATCAAACGCACTCATACATTTAACTCAATGTCATTTTCTTGTCAATGTCAACTTCAGATAGCCTAGATCAACCCTTACCTGAAGAGCTCCAGAGCTTGCTGGTTTCCACTCTACCTCATCATTAATTGCACTCACCTGGTGTCCCAGGTCTAAAAAAAGTATCTGATTAGAGGGTTGCAAAGAACAAATTGAGGGGCTGTGAGGTTCAGAGTTGAGTATTAGGGGCTTAGAGCATCCCTTGCTTTACAGAAGATGCAGCTAATGGCCCAGGTGTGTAGCGGCCTACTTAGGCCCAAGGGTGTAGCGGCCTAACGCGGCCCAGGTTTGTGGCGGCCTACTTAGGCCCAAGGGTGTAGCGGCCTAACTCGGCCCAGGTGTGTAGCGGCCTAACGCGGCCCAGGTGTGTAGCGGCCTAACGAGGCCCAGGGGTGTAGCGGCCTAACGAGGCCCAGGGGTGTAGCGGCCTAACGAGGCCCAGGTGTGTAGCGGCCTAACGAGGCCCATGTGTGTAGCGGCCTAACGAGGCTGAGTTGCACCACGTGCTGTTTGTCAGCGCAGTTCATCTTGATCCGGCCCATTCTACAGGCTGTGGCTCTCGCTCTAAAGAGGGCATTCCTCGGACAAACCACTGGGGGCTCTACAACACGTCACGTCTAATACTGTTACACGTATGTTGACATTTCAGTTAGCGTAAGCTGGATATGGACAACACCCAAGATTGCTTAATTTTCTTCATACTCAACCGGAACCCTAGCTGTGAATGAAGGTGAGTTTAGAAACACTTTCTTTTCAATCAGTAATGTAAACCTTCTCATGAAGGATCACATCTCATTCTAGATACCTTTTTAATGTAGATTGGATTGAGTTTCCAAAAGAAAAAATTTTGCCCTGCCTGTCTGTATCCCGAATTGCACCCTGTTCACTAAGTTTTACACTGCATTTGACCAGTGCCCAGAGAGAATATTGTCCAAGGCTTGTCTGGTGGGAAGAGTAAATAAACATGTCATGTTTGATCTCCTTTACAGGTCCACAGACTGTAAGAAGACAGTGAGCAGTTATTACCTTGAAATAACATTGACACATGGTTAGTTGTCATTTGTGTGTATATTTCCTACTAAATGTGCTTTAAGTAGGACTAGACATTGTGTAGGTATGGATGTACTCAACCTTGTATTCTGAATACTGTGTAACTACACTTTAATAAAACATGAACTGTAAAATTGATCATAGTCTAGCAGTGTGTTATTGTCATTACGTTATCTGTTTTCTTGTGCCTGGGAATAAAATTGATTTAAAATATTTGCTAACTTTTCTAAAATCTGTCTTACTCCTGGTTCTGCTTCTTATTTTCCAGATGTGTTCTGGCCCACCTCTTCAACTCAATACATGAGCAGCGAACCAACAGAGGAAAAAAGGAAAATTGAAGAGTTTGTTTCTAGTATTGGTGAGACCATTTGACATTTTCTAGAAATGTGCTACACTGGTTTGTATATATGCAGCTGTGTGTTTATGTTTCTGTTTGCTCTCAACAGATCTGGGCCAGCTCCGGAGTCTTCAGTCAGTTCTACATCAGGTTCTCTCCTTCCGTATAAAAACAGAGAGAGGGGAGGAAAGGAGAGGGGAGGAAAGGAGAGGGGAGGAGAAGAGAGTGGAGGAGAAAAAAGGGGAGGCTAGAAGAGGGGTTACGGAAGAAAGGAGAGGGGAGGTCCATGGGGCTAGACCTCCCAGACCAGGTTATCACCCTCCAACCCAGTCCCCATGGCAACCCAACCCCCCTGAGACCCACCCCTTGTCCTTACAGCAGCCTCATCCCCATCACCCTGAGACCCAGCCTCATCCCCATCCCCCTGAGACCCACCCCCTGTCCTTACAGCAGCCCCATCACCCGAGGACCCAGCCTCATCCCCATCACCCTGAGACCCAACTTCTGTCCCTACAGCAGCCTCATCCCCATCACCCGAGGACCCAGACTCATCCCCATCACACTGAGACCCACCCCCTGTCCCTACAGCAGCCTCATCCCCAGCACCCGAGGACCCAGACTCATCCCCATCACCCTGAGACCCACCCCCTGTCCCTACAGCAGCCTCATCCCCAGCACCCGAGGACCCAGACTCATCCCCATCACCCTGAGACGCAGCCTCATCCACAGCTGTGCCAGCTCCAGTCCCAGCAGACACTCAACCCCCAGCCAGAGGCGGGGCGATGGCGTGGCCGACATAGGGAACAACAGCAAGGTCAGCAGGAGCTCTACCCTGGGTCAGGGGTCCTCCTGTCCTCCCTGCAGCTGGCCGCCATGTTCCAGGAGGCCAGAGGGAACTGCATGAGGCTCTTCCACCTCCTGTTCGAACACTTCTTCACGGAGGAGGACCTCATTGGGGCCGTGGCCTTTGGCAGGAGGGGGAAGGTACCTGACGGGAAGAAGGTACTGGACCGCAGGACGGTGGATGCAATCATAGGTAACTATGGTCACGAGACAGGTCTGACCAAGTCTGCATTAAAGATGGCTCCCTATTTTAGTGCCCTGTTGGTGACCGGACACTTGTTTTTGTAGTACACTAGATAGAGAAAAGGGTACTACATAGGAGTCACCAGCTGGCATGAATGTAAATGTCTGATAAACCTGTCCAGTCTACCGTTGCCTTCATTGTTTTATTTACCCATGGTATTTGGGTCTATTCTACAGCTTACGTGCTTCACTGCTCAGCCCTGGACGGATGGACGTCGGTGGAGTCGTCTAAACTGAAGAAAGCATGCATCAATAAGTGCAGGTTGAGGATGTGTCAAAGGAGGAAGATGGCAGAGAATCATTATTATATGTCCTGATTCTGAGGGGAAGATGGGACTCACAGAGGGCGTAGTCTAACCTATAACCTCCTGCCACTGTAGAGGCATTGAGATCTTCAAAAACCTTTGTCATCTTGGCTGCTATCAGCTGTTGAATATCAGGATGTAGTAGTGCACAACTATTGACTCTACTCTGGACCGATGGGGCTCTACTCTGGACCGACGGGGCTCTACTCTGGACCGACGGGGCTCTACTCTGGACCGACGGGGCTCTACTCTGGACCGACGGGGCTCTACTCTGGACCGACGGGGCTCTACTCTGGACCGACGGGGCTCTACTCTGGACCGACGGGGCTCTACTGTGGACCGGTGGGGCTCTACTGTGGACCGGTGGGGCTCTACTCTGGACCGGTGGGGCTCTACTCTGGACCGGTGGGGCTCTACTGTGGACCGGTGGGGCTCTACTCTGGACCGGTGGGGCTCTACTGTGGACCGGTGGGGCTCTACTGTGGACCGGTGGGGCTCTACTCTGGTCCGGTGGGGCTCTACTCTGGACCGACGGGGCTCTACTGTGGACCGACGGGGCTCTATTCAGGTCCGGTAGGGATCTATTCAGGAGTCTGAATAGAGCCCTTCTAAAAACAGAAGTCTGAGAGGCTGTTTACATGACAATAGACATGAATACAGTGTTATATTTTCTCTATATCCTTCAGAATATTCATTGTGGTTTCCTGCTCAGTACTCTTACTGTTGTTCCTTGTACTGATGTAGAACTGTAATGACTGATCAATACATGTTCTGAAATAAACTGTATTGCCCCTCAATGTGTCAAATGGGATGAATATAAATTAAAGAACTCAACTCAAGTCTGATCACAGTCTATAAAGGGTTTAAAATCTACCTGTTTGTGGCTTTCATTAATTTCTGAATTCTGATTATAGCTGTCATCATAACTAATATAAAACTATATTACAAAGCCAATAGATATTTAATATTTTACTCTTTACAACATAGGCCAACCTTTCTATGTACTGTTAAACCCAAGAGTATTCATACCCATGCTAAATTCTGAGCTATATTGAATTGGTATTTTACCAATAGATTACTTCTGTCTGGAAATGACATGAACAAGTGACAAAACACAGTAAGACACTGTTCTGGAGGCACAAATGAATAACATAACTAACTATGTTTGTTTTTAGCCACAACTACTGCTGTTCAGTTGTTCTCAGTTCATAGGAGATCAGAATGCTCTCTCATGGTGGAAATTGCAAGACCATTTTAAATGGTAAAGAAATGGCAACAATATCAAGTAGTGTGAAAAATCTTGGACATGGCATTTTTTGTAAACGTGTCTGTATTCGTTTGTGTCTCCAGCACAATGTAATACTGTGTTTTGTCACGTGTTTATGTCAGTTCCTATTGGTCAAATACAAATTCACTATAGCAAAAAATTGGCATGAGTATGTATACTTCTGAGCTTAATTGAATATACTTGTTGTGTATTGAGAATTGTTACCGACACCAAAAAATAATACGTTCTGAGATGACACTGAAAAATCGACCGTTGTGCCTTAGAGCAAGGCATTCAACTCCAATAGCCTCTGTAATTCGATCTGGACAGGAGCGTCTGTTAAATAACTAAAACTTTTTGGGGAAAATGCACTTCATCACCAAGTTAACTGCGGCAGTTTTTTTTTAAAACTGCACCTGTTGTGATTGGCAGGTAGGTCCCAGTCTCTTGGTTGTTGTGCATTTTTTTCTTTGCTGTCATGCATGAAAAGTAGCATGTTTTACATGAGATGTAATTACATTAATTTACCCTTGTGTGTTGTCTGATCAAAAGGCTTTAGCCTGTAGGCCTAACCCCACACACAGATTCAACACTGTCAGACCATGACCTTTAGCCTGTAGGC
>JACXGJ010006115.1:0-35832 GCA_016801105.1 Esox niger
AAGAGGTGACTCTGGCCACCTCTATGGGCTTTGGTTTCCCCAATTGGAGGCAGGTGTTTATTATTGCCTCCAATTGGGGAACCTATTTATGTTCAATGTTTCCACACGGTCGTGTGGTTCATTTTGGTTTGTTAGCCGTAGGCTCTACTACCCAGTCCTAGTGTCTGATTTATGTTTGTAAGTTTGTTTCTTTTGTCCAGTAAAGTATGGATCATTACCAAAACAGCCGTTCTGCCTCTGCTTTTCTGTCCTCCCACACTGGACACTATGACATCAAGAAACTTCACAAATAGCATCTGTGGATAGTGCCCATCAATAACAATTAACAATATTAGATATTTCAAACACAGCAGATGTCATATGTCAACTTCCTGTGTTTCACAGGACGTGAATGCATATCTCCACAACCGTTGGTCCGAAAACGTTTTTGTTTTGTATCAGTTTTAAAATTGTATGAATGTTTTTATTGTTTGTTTGATACATCGGTCTTAGCTGGTTTTCCCTCTATAAATAAATAAATAGTTAAAAAAAGATCTGCTTTTCTTTTTTCCAGGATTTTCCCTCAGTATTGCCTTCAGTATATAAAGTTTTGCTGAATAGGATTCAGGTTCTGTGTTCATAACGCATGTATACATTGTATAATATTACACAAATTCCAATTTTTCATACTGTAGCTTGGACTGCTTTACCATTTAAATCAATATGTCCAGGCTTTTTGAAACAGAAGCTGAGGCATGCATGTATAGTATTGTATATCACCATAATCTAACACTGATATAAATGTGGCCTGAACACTTTCTTTAATGTTGAGATAACAAGCATGCTTTATTTCTATAAAAGAAACCAATTCTGATCTTAAATGTTTTACCAACTCAGTAATGTGGGTTTTAGAAGAGTTAATTATCTAACCAAACACTAAGATATTAGTCTATGGTTTGCAGAATTTTCAATTATTGCATGCAAAGTATTTGTAAACAAGTGCTAAACATGCTTTATACTGAATTTGTATCTGTCAAAATAATGAGAATCTGTGCAAAGCTTACTGACTGCTGAATTTAACCCTCAAATTAAGCTGTCAGTCGGGATTCTAACCGCATCATTTAACAGTACGTTATAGGGGTCTTATCATTGCTCAGCTAGCTAGTGGCAGTATCTTCACCCTGTAATTATAGTGAATCATTGTCTTTGTGTGAGTGAGAGAAACCCTGTGACAAAGCAAACACCCAAATGTGCATACCTGAGCATACCAGACCAGCGGGACAGACATTCCCAATCAAAATCCATTTTAAAAGGGGCAGGGGGCTTTTGGGTGGTGTATGTACTATGAATGTGTACACTTGAAATGCATCAGCTTTAAATGCATTTAAAAGCCAATTAATTTCACGTTTGTCATTAAAAAAGTCACCATGTTATAAAGTCATTAGTGATTGGAAAAAAATCTTCTTGGTGGTGTAAGCTTTTAAAAAAGAAAGTATGTAATGTGCAAACTTGCAAGCCCATGAAAAGCAAATGACAGACACTGTGAGTGAAGCAACAGGTCGTTATAAGTCACACTGTCATTTATACTTTTCATCAACACATTTCCAGATCAGCTGAACAACAAGGTGGACAGGAACAGCCTGGTGGTCTGTGGGTAGTGAAAGCAGGAACACTGGAATACAAGCTGTCCCTGTACAAACAGTACTTTGGACATGTGCACCCAGTCCAAGGGCTCAGGTCTTCCTATGTTTCAACAAGACACAAGAAATATTAGAGACAGCATTCCTTGGATCCAAAATTATAACTTAGTATATTATTCAATCTGACCCTAATCAGCCATCACATAAATGAATGCAACGCATTGGGACTGAGACAGAACACATTGACCCTAGTCCCCTGGCACAAAACTGGTGCAGCGTAAAACTAGGGACTGAGGTGGGTAGGGGGTTTGGAGACATCGTAGTCCCATCTGAAGATAAGCCCAGAGAGGGCCAACCAGGATGGAACTCTTTCACTTAGGGACAGCATGGTTGAGTAGGTGTGAGGGCAGTCAGGGTTATATTGCTCTCCCTCTACTAAAGCACTTGATAAAACTTTGTGAACTAACAAATATCTGTGTAAAAAAACAACTGTGCTGTCACGAAAAAATCTATAACCACAAGATGCTTCAAAATTTCCTCTTTGAATTTTGCATTCTGCATTATATTATAGACTAAACTATGGCTTGAGATTATGCTACCATAATTGTTTATTTTTGGAGGGGGCTTTGAGAGCTGCCTCCACTATTCTAGTCTATTCAAAATGGAGTTGAGACTACAAGTCCCTGCAAGTTTTGATTTTAAGTGGTTCTTATGTCTATTTTCTAACACATCTATCCTTATATACAACTTTTTTCTGGTCCCTACCCACTGAAGAACAAGTATTTTAGCCTGATACATCATTCACAAAGAATATTACCGTCCCTACTCGCCCCCCAATGAATTGATTATGTACTGTTTCCCGAGTGTGGCCACTAACCCTTCTGAACTTGAAAGTGTGCCACGCCTATGAAGATGTAACTTTTATGTAGATTAAACTGTTAGAGAATCACATATAACACATTTTATGAATTGCAATATAACAATGTATATAGGCAAATTCTGAGCCAGACAAAAACACAAATACACTGGGAGCTATGAATTACAACATTTGAAGGTATCACTTGAGGGAGTGTCAACATAACTAAATGTGTGTTTATGCTGTTTAGAGCCTGATTAAACACATTTAACGACGTAAGACATATCCAGTATTCTCTAAGCTGCCCGTGTTTTTTGTAGGCAGACCATATGCATCACTACAAATGTGTTAGTCTATTAAATAAATGTATTTGCTCAAAAGCATTTGTTTAAGCCTCAAAATTCCCCTAAAGGTTTTACTGCATAAATGTAAGGACTGTGGGAAACCCATTTTGGAAACAAACCAGTCCTGATCAAACAACTATTCAGGTACTATAGGCGGTTCCTCTCAGTAGTGCACACCAATATACAGTATGCATGAACATCAGCTAAAAAGAGGAAAGTAAATAAACCCTCACATTTTTCATCCGGCTGCAAGATTTAGCTAGAAAAGTACCTGGTCGAAATGCACGTACAACAATTAGAAATTGTCTGTCTGGATGAAGTGCCCATTTCATGAATTGAAAAAATGATCTAATAGGTAATAGATAATAATAAATAAAAATTATAAACAGCAAATTGCACTAAATACAGTAGGACATATATACAGCCAGTGCATTGATCATACAGAACTTGCTTTATTTATTTGTCATTGGCTGGAGTGAATTAAAATGAAGGAGAGCGAAATTAAGTGTACACTTTAGGAGTAATCAGAGATGCCAGATTATACTGTGTTGTGGTCTCTGTCAGACCGATTCCTGCTGGGCAACATGTTTGTTATGCTGGTCAAGTGGTTGTTATATTCCTCATTTAAACTTTCTTGGCAGTCTGTCTTTCAGTTTGCATTGGAGTGTAATCTTATGTTTGCTTTAGACAATTACATCACAACTCCCCACAACATAAATCACCATAGCAAAAACTATTCCAAACTAGTTGTTTAAATTCAGTCTTGAGGCAGGAATCTACACAATGCCCCATTAAGTATTTTAGAAGTGTTTTTACACTTCTCTCTTGTAGGGCAATTGATTTTGATTGTGCTTGTCTGATATGTTTATGTTTTAAGATTGGTTTGTGTGTGTCTAGCCTCAGGGACTCTCAAACTCACACAAAGACAATGGTCTACTATGAGATAAGATTAGATGATCCTGCCATAAGAATCCCCTCCCTTAAACTACATACCGTGTACCGTGTCCCTTAAATGTTCCTAATGCCCCGGTCAAGCATTGACATGTGATAGCCAACACCCCCTTAGCTTAGTGTTGGAGGTGGAACTGCATTCTGTCATATCAGTGAGCAATTTGAAACCATTGTCCAGAAGCTCCACCCATCTGACTGGTGTTAAGAGTTTAGAATGAGAAAGGGTAGGCTTTGATGAAATGACAAACCCAGCACAAATGATACAAAGCATTTCTGTCATTCTGGTCAAACTTTAGTTTGCATATTTTGTTTCAGAGTTTCAAGGCTCCCTGAGTTTTGTCTAAATACAACTGCTTGCAGCCAAGCAGTTTTATTTCAGTTCTAACCTTTCTGAAACTGCCAAAAGAAATGTTATGTGTGTGATGGCTAAATTTGGATTGATCTAGCATATACACTGCCAAGATGTAAATGCAGTTCAATTATTAATAAAAAGTAATATAAGAAATAATATTATAACATAACTCATAAATATGATTATTTTAATTTAATTGATGTACTATGTATGTGTAATTTAACATTTCACAATGTATTAGATGATAGTATTCTCAAAAAAAGTCACAAACCATTGTTAGGTAAAACACAATGGGAAAAGATCTGAGGAAATTAAGAGGAATTCCTGGCATTTAGAATCAGCAACAGGATTCTGGACTGACCTAAAGGCAGTAGGGCTTTTCCTAGTAATGGGTGTGGCTTGTCATGGTTGAGCTGTATATAAAAATAAGAGATGTGGGTTGGGCCCTGAGAAGTATAGCAGCATACAGTTGATCGTCACATCTTGCTACGGGGCAGGCAAGACTACTTTTCTGTCTGACACTGGATTCTTGCATATCCTGGAAGCCTGGTAAGTACAACCTTGTTCAAACAGGTTAGACATAAATTGACTGTTTTCAGGCTGCGGTACTGCTAGTGAGTTTCATTTGAAAAACCGTCTTAAATAGCTGTCAAACCACAACGGAAACCGCACATGTAAGTGACATTGGAGTTTAAATTACTTTTTAATTTCATAGAGGCAATGTGTAAATGAACAGGCAACCTCGCAGATTCTTCACTGTAAGAAAACTCCTTAGCAATTAAGAGCAAGAACAAGCATTCTCAGACACATCACCCTTGACCATTCTTATGTTTTATTGAAAATGTTCTCAACTATCTGTGCCAGATAAGGCACTCGAGACTTGAATCAGGACTCCAAATAAACACATACAGGATTAAGAAACCATACAGTAGTCACAGTAGGTACAGTAGGCATCTTCAAATAAAACAGAACATCTCAACATGGTTCATTCAAAAGCAGGGACATTGCTCCATTAAATAACAACATTCTCTTTGAAGTTTACAAGTTCTGTATTGTTCAAGGTTCATCACCTTGCTGCTGACCCAAGCTGATAACCTGAACACAATTCCCAGTCTTTATGGCAGCTGGTGGTTTAGACTGATACTTTATCATTATTTTTCTTTGGGCATAATGAAATCCACATAATTAAAGGATGTTTTCTCAGAGGTAGAAGTTTTCTGTGTGCGCAATAAGAATTTTATTGACTTTGCATGGTATGCTTGGTATGGTTGATGGAGGGATAAGAGGATTTGTAAAACAATAAATAAAAAGAAGTGCAGACTATCATCTGACAGCCCTGTCAATGATTGCAATAAAAATCTTGGCAAAAGGAAAAGCAAGAATTATACATTTTGTCTTTATTACAAAACATTTGTTTTACAGTATTGTTGCAAAACTTGAAATAAAAATAGTAGCACAGAACTGTGTAATTTGCTTGCACATGGATATTTTCTGTGATATTCATTTTTCTGGATTGCAAAAGTAAAACCAGGATTGTGTTCATATGTTATGCTCTTTAAACATTAGATGTACAGTGGGGAGAAATGTTTTAAACTGTATTAAATATATATGGTGTGATGAACTCACACAATAAAATGTTATTGAATGTCCAATAGTGTATGGTATATTCGGTTGTTTTCATAAACAATTGGTGAAATAAAGAACAAGTTCTTTCTACAAACCAATAGGACAAATATACAGCCAGTGCATTGATCATATAGAACTTGCTTTGTTAATTTCTAAGGAGTACGGTGTGAGAAATTGTCTAACGTCAGTCATTGGCTGGGTGAACAGACAGTCAAATTCATTGTACAGTACATTTCAGTTGTAATCAGGGTTGCCAGGTAAGTGTGTTGTGGTCTCTGTCAGAGATGTTCTGATGGGCAATCTTTTTGTTATATTTTGTCATTCAAACAGGTTGAAATTTGGTTGTAATGTTATTGCAACCTATTCTGACCACTGAGTCAGATGTTGTATAAACATATGGTCAAGATACAGTATAGAACGGCTCAGCTTGTAATGCCAAACAGTTTGGCCTTGCATTACAGCTTGGAGGCGAGTTCAAACAAATCTCGGACTAGGTTTGCCTGGCAACCCACACTCACTGCTCCAGCCTGGGAAGGCAATTGTATTGCATTGAATGAGCTGCCAGGAATGATTCTTCCCAACTTCAACCCAGTGAAATGATCTAAGTGAAGCACACAATCCTTTTATCGCAGTGGGCTAAGTCACACAGAGTATTTTTTTGTCAGTGGGTCAATTAGTGCGCTTTAGCAAAGGCCTGCTGTCAGTTGCGGGCATCCAGACTGACCCAACTACTAAATGCATGCATGAAACTAAATCAACAGCATTCCAAAATAAAACGACTATTGTTCTTTGGTTGCTAAATAATAAACAAAAGCCACTACTTGATCCTCTATTGAGCACTGCCTCCCCTTAATTAAGCTTAGTTTTTTTTGATTTTCTGAATTTTACCCAATTGGAGGCATTTGAAGACTCGGTTCTTAATATACAGTGTATGCAATGACATATCTAACGCTGCAGAAATAATGGTAAAAAAAAACTCAAGAGATGTTCTCCTGATTAAACATTATCTAAAATGCTTTATAGCTTTAAATTTTGTTACATTTAAACCAAGAAAAAAACAGCTTCTGCTTTTTGATCACTATAATTCATTAAAAAAAACAAGATAAACATTCATACTGGGATTTATCTTTGGCAAGTCAAAAACATAGGCTGCTGTACACATTCTGTTGTCCTTCTGTTCTTCTTCTGCCACTGCCTGAATGTGCTAATATTTTTTTTTAATATAAATATGTGTGCTTGCATTGTTTTTCAAACTTAGAAAGTGTCAAGAGGAGCATGTATAGCTATATTACTAATATCTGTTCTATAAAAATACCAACATTCTGAAAATGCCTAAATGCTGAGAACACTCAATTATTGCGCTTTTCCACAAATTCCCATACTACTTAGCCTCATTATTAACACATAAAAGCAGTTCCTACTAAGCAAGATCATTGAATTGGACAAACCTCAGTTTCCACTGATCTTCCTTGACAATGTCTGCTACTTCTGTCCTCCATTACTCTGTTTTCCATGCCTCTCCAGTTTATCTTGCCTTCCCAAAGTGTGGGTGTATCATTCCATTTACTTCTGTGTAAGTGAAGAAAGGAAAATCTGTATCAATCACTGTATTCATGTAAATGTCTTTCCCAAAATATAATTCAACCCTTGTAGTTTACTTGTTAATTAGTGTCTCTTTCAACTCCGGCTTGGTTTGTTTGGCTCCAATATTTTGTAAACAATTGGTTAATTTACAAACATGTTCATTCAAAAAAACAATATCCTCCTTTTTGTGAATGTTAATATTTTTTATTTTATTTAACCAGGTTTCGATAACAAACTGGCTTAATACATTTCTAATAATGTAAAACACTCAAACATAAAGCAACATAAACAAAGAAACACTATATGAGTAATACATCATAATCAATATAAATAATAGACAAATTGCACTAAATACAGTAAGACAAACATACAGCCAGTGCATTGATTTATTCACTGTTTCCACCACAATACTGGAGCATTACACCCCGGATCCACTGACAGACGGCTAGCGAACAAGCTATGGTTACCTCCCTAGGCCCTGCACCACCATATCACCCAGACAACCCAGGCTAGTTTTGCATTGCATACCACCTACCTGCACATATTGGTTTCTTCTCTGTACTTCTGCCTTCCCCATGGGACTGCCACTTACTAACACACGCCCAGAACTCTTTACAACGAACTAACTGCATTGAAGTTGCTTTTACCGACGCAACTCATCCGCCATATAGCAACCACCGTTAGCCTCGAGCTAAGCTAGCATAAATAGCCTGCCAGACTTTCTACTGGACCTCACTATATCTGACCACTCAATCGAGGTCGGTTGGACAGATTGACATAATACCATGCCAATTCAACTGTTTGGTGGAAATTATTTCTTCAACAGAGTACCTGCTTGACTATCAACCAGCTTGACTATCAGCTCCAGCCTCAAACTTTTTTATTTCTGTGTACATCTGCCATTCCTATCAATTACTTGTCACTGTTTTGCTGCCCCTGTAATTTATCATAATGTCTATTTTACTCCTGGTCTTATTAGCCATGACTCTTGCACTTCCTTGTAGACTCCCCTGTTCCCATCATCTTTACACAGATTTCCCATTTGCCCTCCCCGTCTAGTGTTGGAGACCTCTGATTTAACAAATGTATCCAGATATGCAACCTTCACTTTTACCCTATACCTTGGCTCACCTCCTTTGAGCACTCATCCTACTGTATCCCCAGTTGCTTGTAATGTCCTGAATCAATTTCACTACACCCAGAAATTCACTCACTTAACTCACTCCATCCAACAATCTAAATGGCCAGTTCTCAAAGCCTTTAGCCGTAATATTGTCCTTCTCCTCCTATGCTCCTCAAGAGATGTAGAGCTACACCCTGGCCCTGTTAACCCTACCATTGGTGCTTTCCCTATTCCCCAAGTGCTCCCATTGACTGAGTTCTGTAACTGTAAAAGTATTGATTTTGTACACATTAATATTAGAAGTCTGCTCCCAAAATACACTCAAAGCCCTCGCGCACTCAGACAACCCTGATATCCTAGACTTGCCTGAATCCTGGCACCGGAAGTTTGTCAAAAACACAGAAATAACAATCCCTAACTATAACATCTTCCATCAAGATAGAACTACTAAAGGTGGAGGTGTGGCAATCTATTGTAGAGACAGCCTGCAGTTTGGTCATCTTATCTAGGTCTGTCCCCAAACTGTTTGAGCTTCTATTGTTAAAAATCCATCTCTCCATAAAAAAGTATCTTACTGTGGCCACCTACATTTGCCAACTCTGACTGGGGGATCCCGAGGCGTTCCCAGGCCAGTTTCGGAATATAATCTCTCCACCTAGTCCTGGGCCTACCCCGAGTTCTCCTCCCAGCTGGACATGCCT
Organism: Esox niger; assembly: GCA_016801105.1. Taxonomy (NCBI): domain Eukaryota; kingdom Metazoa; phylum Chordata; class Actinopteri; order Esociformes; family Esocidae; genus Esox; species Esox niger. The sequence goes on from JACXGJ010006115.1 coordinate 9,157, forward strand.
GGAAAACCTCCTTAGGGAGACATCCTGGGGGAATCCTTACCAGATGCCCAAACCATCTCAACTGGCTCCTTTGGATGCAAAGGAGAAGCGGCTCTACTCTGAGTTCCTCATGGATGACTAACCTTCTCACTCTAAGGGAGACGCCAACCACCCTTCTGAGAAATCTCATTTCAGTCGCTTGTACCCGCGATCTAGTTCTTTCGGTTATGATGCAGCTTTCATTACCATACAGGAGAACAACCAAACATCAACATAGTAATTCTGGTGAGAAAGTAGGGCAATGAGCAGGGTATAAAGTGTGCTGTAAATAAAAATGATTGTGCAGGTACTGTGGGGAGAAAAAGTATTTGATACACTGCTGATTTTGCAGGTTTTCCTACTTACAAAGCATGTAGAGGTCTGTAATTTTTATTATAGGTACACTTCAACTGTGAGAGACGGAATCGAAAACAAAAATTCAGAACATCTCGGATTTCATTGCATGAGAAAAGTATTTGATCACATACCAACCAGTAAGAATTCCGGCTCTCACAGACCTGTTAGTTTTCATCGAAAAGACTCCAACCTCTCCACAATGGCCAAGACCAGAGAGCTGTGTAAGGACATCAGGGATACAATTGTAGACCTGCACAAAGCTGGAATAGGCTACAGGACAATAGGCACACAGCTTGGTGAGAAGGCAACAACTGTTGGTGCAATTATTAGACAATGGAAGAAGTTCAAGATGACGGTCAGTCTCCCTCGATCTGGAGCTCCATGCAAGATCTCACCTCGTGGGGCATCAATGATCATGAGGAAGGTGGGGGATCAGCACAGAACTACACGGCAGGACCTGGTCAATGACCTGAAGAGAGCTGGGACCACAGTCTCAAAGAAAACCACACTACGCCTTCACCTATGCCGTCATGGATAAAAATCCTGCAGCGCACGCAAGGTCCCCCAGCTCAAGCCAGCACATGTCCAGGCCCATCTGAAGTTTGCCAATGACCATCTATCTGGATGATCCAGAGGAGGAATGGGAGAAGGTCATGTGGTCTGATGAGACAAAATTAGAGCTATTTGGTCTAAACTCCACTCGCCGTGTTTGGAGGAAGAAGAAGGATGAATACAACCCCAAGAATACTATCCCAATCGTGAAGCATGGAGGTGGAAACATCATTCTTTGGGGATGCTTTTCAGTAAAGGGGACAGGACAACTGCACCGTATTGAGGGGAGTATGGACAGGGCCATTAATCGCGAGATCTAGGCCAACCTCCTTCCCTCAGTAAGAGCACTGAAGATGAGTCGTGGCTGGGTCTTCCAGCATGACAACGACCCGAAACACACAGCCAGGGCAACTAAGGAGTGCCTCCGTAAGAAGCATCTGAAGGTCCTGGTGTGGCCTAGCCAGTCTCCGGACCTGAACCCAATAGAAAATATTTGGAGGGAGCTGAAAGTCTGTATTGCCCAGCAACAGCCCAAAACCTGAAGAATCTGGAGAAGGTCTTTATGGAGGATTGGGCCAAAATCCCTGCTGCAGTGTGTGCAAACCTGGTCAAGAACTACAGGAAACGTATGATCTCAGTAATTGCAAACAAAGATTTCTGTACCAAATATTAAGTTCTGCTTTTCTGATGTATCAAATACTTATGCAATAAAATGCAAATTAATTATTTAAAAATAACACAACGTGATTTTCTGGATTTTTCTCACAGTTGAAGTGTACCTATGATAGAAATTACAGACCTCTACATGCTTTGTAAGTAGGAAAACCTGCAAAATCAGCTGTGTATCAAATACTTGTTATCCTCAGTGTAGGTGAGGGTAGGAACGAAAATTGACCATTATATCTAGAGCTTTGCCTTCCGGCTCAGCTCTCTTTTCATCACTACGGTGCAGTACAGCGAATGCAATACCACCCCCACTGCTCCGATTCTCTGGCCAATCTTGCGCTCTTTTTTTCCCTCACCCGTGAACATGACCCCGAGATAGTTGAACTCCTTTATTTGGGGTAGCGCTTCATTGCCTACCTGGAGGAGGCATTCCATCGGTTTCCTAAACCGCTTCGCACTCGGCTGCAAACCGGTCCAGTGACTGCTGGAGGTCACAGACCGATGATGCTATCAGGACCACATCATCTGCAAAGAGCAGCGATGAGATCCCCAGCCCACCGAACTGTAACCCCTCCCCACCCCGACTATGCCTCGATATCCTGTCAATAAACATTAAAAACAGGATTGGTGACAAAGCGCAGCACTGGTCGAGGCCATCCCCTACATGGAATGAGTTTGACTTACAACCGAGAACATAGCTCTCTTTTGACATATAGGGATTGGGTAGTCCTAAGGGACCTCTTCACCCCATACTCCCGCAGCACCTCCCACAGTATCTCCCAGGAGACCCGGTCATACACCTTTTCCAGATCTACAAAACACGTGTAGACTAGACAGGCATATACCCAGGCCCCCTCCAGGAACCTTGCAACAGTAAAGAGCTGATCGGTTGTTCACCCAAACCTGCATTGTTCCTCTTCAACCTGAGGTTAGACTATCTGCCTAACCCTCCTTTCCAGCACCTTTAAGTAGACTTTCCCAGGGAGGCTGAGTGGTGTGATACCCCTATAATTGGCACACACCATCTGGTCCACCTTTTTGAACAGGGAAATCACCACTCCGGTCCGCCACCCCTTAGGCACTGCCCCTGACTCACACACAATGTTGAAGAGGCGTGTTATCCAAGATATCCCCTCCACATCCAAAGCTTTCAACATTTCTAGACACATTTCCTCAATTCCAGGAGCTTTGCCACTGTGTAGCTGTTTAACTACCTCAGTGACTTCTACCAAGGAGATTGACGATACTTCCCCATCAGCCTCCAGCTCTGCCTCTACTAAAGAGGGAGTGTTAGTGGGATTTAGGAGTTCCTCAAAGAGTTCCTTCCATCGCCCAATTACCTCCTCAGTTCCATCCTTACTGTACACAGCATTAATGGTTCCCCGTTGCTCCCCCCTAAGGGGACGGTCGGTTTTCCAGAAATACCTTGGTGCCGGACGAATGTCCTTCTCCATAGCTTCTTCATAGGGTATATAAAAAAGGAACAATTTTGTGATTTATTAAAATAAAAACGTATCAGTCATTCGTATAATAGTTGATTATTTAAAGTTTAATTACATGGATCCACAGGAAAAATCATCACAACATGACAGAGAATGAGTACAGAGACCAACATAGTAATGTCATGACAGATTGTTCTGCTTATGCATTTCAAGATTCAAGCTTATATTCTCTTCCAACAGTACAGATGATGGAAATAGCATTTGCAGATTGATCGTCGTAGTCGCCCTGTGGATTCTGCCATTCTGGGCCAAGGCCCCTTCTGGGTTTCATGTACCATGTACAGGTTAACTATGTGTGTAATTTACCTAAGCATGGACTTGTGAGGCAGTCAGTATATGTGAGCATCAGTAAATCAGTATCAGTAGATCAATATCAGTGGGTAAATTATTTAACTTTGGGATGTCTTAAACTCATGCATGTCTTTTAGCTCTATGCCAAACTTATTATTCTTGTAACACAATGTATTCAGGTCTACTTGACAACTGGCACATAGGAGGCGTGCTAACAGGCCTGTTACCACAATGACTATAATGAATATACCAATCCATTCAAAGACAACCCCAAAAAACTGACCCCATAGCCCAGCCATCCAGGAAAGTTGTCCTTTGATGTAATCATTGTGGGCCTGGTGGGAAACTTGAATCATTTCATTAACTAGGTCAGAAACCGTACTTGTAATCAGGTATAAATGAACAACATTCCTGTCCAATCAGAGCACAGGCAATGGTTAATATGGATGGGTTAATTACAGATAATACAATTCTAACTTCATATCTTACGGGCACATGGGTTATCATTACTTCCTTTGGGCAATCGTTGCCTATAACTGCTTCCTTTTCCTGGTCCCACAAAGCTGTTTTACACATTTGGGCAGATTTTTTGGGTGAAGCAGATAAGAGACTTACTACTGTCATTGGAGACCCTGGGATAAACAAATATTCTATATGGGCTATCCAGTCCCCACTGCAAATGGTTTGGTTCACTAATGGAAGAGAGAGTTTGTCTGCTTACTTCTGGTCTAAACTGGGTTGTGAATTGGGGCAAGGAGGGGATGATAGTTGGTCCTCCCTTTTCTCCAAAGGTCCCCTCGGTCCCTACAGATGGTGGACCGTCGCACCAGGATACCTCGACCAATGAGAGCAACCTGTTCTTGACTAGCACTTTTCCTGAAGTAGTAATAATGAAGAACATGCATACAGCGTAAACCTATGAGGGACTTCTATCCTATCATCTAATTGTAATGCGTAAGAGAGAGAGCCTCCAGTTTCCCCAATGATTGGGCTGGAAAATATATATGAGTAAGATGTGTTGACAAAGACCTACTTCAGAGGAAAACCCTTGTGGGAGCCATTCCTTGTTGGTAGCTACTTTCAGTCCTCCTGCTATACAGTTTGGCCCTGTCAGATACTCTGCCTTCACACCTGAAATGTTATGGCAATTTAGGTGTACATTTGTCCCTGCAAATTGATGTATCCTCCCGCTGAGTTCCCTGCTAGGACTATCCTTTCCCCTTTGGACTTTGTGTAGCTGGAGTGTGTGGGTGAGTGGTGGAGGTGCAGTGTAGGTGCAGTTACGTTGTCATCCGAGTCAATTCTCCAGGCCCACCCTTGGTAGTCCCTGTGGATTTTAGACTCCACGGAACTCCCACCAGCAGGCAGACCAGGATTGCAGCTATCAAACCGAGGCAGCAGATGAGGTCGTCACCGGCTTTCCCCTCTCTTGTGTTGATTTGCCAGCTTTGTCCTTCTGTGAGCCCAGGCTGGGCTCCCAATGCATGTCCTTCTGTGCTGGAGGGTCGTGGTCCGGTCGGCAGTGGCTGGCATGGATCCAGGAAACCTTCCCAGAGACTCGTAGTGCTGAGTAAATCGTCAGGAGTACCTGGAAGTTAATATTCAGAGGAGGCTCCAAAGGAGTCCTCATCAGTCTGCCGGTCAATATCTCATGTGGAGTGTACCCTGCCCTCTGACTAGGAGAGGACCATAGTGCCATTAGTATCAAGAGGCAGGCATTCTACACAGTTAATTCCTGTATGTGCACAGCATTTAGACAATATGTTTTTGAGGGATCGGTTCGTTCTCACAACCATTTTGTGGATGTCACAGACATAAAAAATTATGTTGAATGCCTAATGAGTGGCACAGTTCTTTCGTCAGTTGAAATGTGTCCCTTGGTCAGATGAGAGAATCCCTGGCACACCGAACCTCAGTATAATCTCCCTCATTGGACATTTCACAACAGTCTTTGCATCATTGTTTCGTGTGGGAAAAGTTTCTAGCCAACTTGAAAACTTGTCAAATATTACCAAGCAATAGTGTTTGTCACCAGCTCTCTCTGTCATGTCAATGAAATCCATCTGTAAGTGTACAAATGGACCATGGGGTGGGGGGGTGCCTTACCTTGCTTCACAGGGCCGGTTTTCTGTATGTTGTGTACCTTATAGATTGGGAATTCTCTGCAAGTGCCACTCGGGAAAGACTGGGCAGAAGTGTGGTGGGTGCAGCAGGCCTGCCAGAAAGGTGCATAAAGATTCCGTCGGCGCCAGCTGCACTGCCTCGGCAACAGAGGTCTGTGGTTCGTGGATATGGTCGGCAGTGTAACCTGGACACAAATTGACATGTTTAGTGGCAGAAAGAGTTACGGCAGCAATTAGAGGCATTGTGCAGCCTCTTTTGCAGCTTTGTCGGCCATTTAGTTACCTACAGACACCCTGTCGTTAGCACCTGTATGTGCGGGGCATTTGATTATGGCCAGCTGTGAGGGCCGCATAGTACCATTGAGCAAATCGCTGACCTGTAAAGAGTTTGTGATACGTGTACCAGTTGAGGTTAAGAACTCCCGGCACATCCAGAGAATACCAAAATCACTGGCACTGGTACGCCGGTGGCATACCTGGAATCACTAAATATGTTCACTGATTTCTGGGAAGCGAGAGCATAAGCTCTTGTTAGTGCTACAATTTCAGCTTTCTGAGCAGAGAAATCAGCAGGCAATCTACCTTTTTTCAATGACACCCTGGTTGATCGAGATCACGGCATACCCTGACTCTAGTCCAGACCCATCGGCCATCCTTGTTGAGGAACCATCCACAAAGAACTCCAGTTTGGCACCTGTGAGAGGAGTATCCTGGAGGTCAGTGTGTGGTATAGTTTCACTGGCGATGTAGTCAAGGCAAGAGAAGGGCTTCTCTGTCTTCTTCTGTGGCCATGCAGGCTGCTGGGTTGACCCAAAATTCAGTTTGATGGTGATATTCGGAGCTGTTAAAAGAATCTCATACCCGGATAGTCTCTGGGTTGTCATGAGTTGTGTTCTTCGTTCGAGTAGGGCTGCAACATTGTGGGTAAGATGTAGGGTGATCTGACCCCCGGTCAAACCCGCTCAAGTCTTCAGTACAATGCTGCTGCTGCCTGGCCCTGGTCACAGGTGGGCATTCCACTTTCCACTGGGTTGGGTCTGTGGCTGTTCCAGGCGATTGGACATGTTTCTGGATCAGGACTGCATTTGCAAATCCCCTCTGCTGTGTAGAGGTCGAAGGGTTTGGTGTAGTCTGGCAACCCCAGCACTGGAGCTTGCTGTAGAGCCAGTTTCTTCGGAAAGTGAGGCCAGTAGGAGCTCGTCCACATACTGTATCAGGGTGCTTCCCCCTTTCAAGCAGACATTGGCCAGGTCTGCCACAAGCACCCTGTTGAAAATGGATGGAGACTCACAATAGCCTTGGGGTAATCTGGTGTAGGTGTACTCTGGGTGCAGAGGAATATATGAAAAACGCTAAACACAAGTCAATGACAGAGTACCATTTTGTGTCTATTAGGATGGAAGACAGAATGGTGGCAGGGTTTGGTACCAATAGGATCTCAGCCTAAACCACATTATTTAGAGGTTGTAGATCCTAAACCAATTGATACTTCCCTGCGCCCACTTTCTTCACTGGCAGGAGGGGAGTGTTGTATGAGCTGATGATTGGGATGAGCACATCTTGTCACCGCAAGTCTTCAAAGGTAGGTTAAAGTTCTACCTCTCCTTCAAGTGATATCCGGTACTGTTGCACTGGAGGGCCATCCATGTGGGGTTTCAGAATGATGCGGACACTTGGGGTAGAGCGGATGAGTCCCACGTCGTTTGGTCCTGTTGACCAGAAATTCTCCTTCAGCGCATCTTCAACGATATTCTCGACTTCAGGACGTTTCTTAAACAACACACTGTGTAGAGCCCAGGTGCTTCTCATAGATTGCAGAATCAACAGTGTTAACAACACATCGGTATACTGACATTCCTTCATGAACTGTAGTTTCCCACTGCGTGTTTGGCATTGGTGACCATGTTGTCAAATTGTCAAGTGTTTTCTAGCAGCTGCCTTGTAGGCCTCTTTGGTGACTGCCAGGTTGATTTGTGGATGTCTTACTGGATCAGGGAAATACCTTGTCTGTTGCTCAGGGTTGAGAGAAACTTTTGCTCCAATACCTTTTTTTACGATATATAAGTGGGACGTGGTGATGATGGAGGTCCTTCCAAACCAGCTCTTCACCATTTCTGCGTAGTGGTTATGTAAAGATTCATGATCGTACAAAAGGTTCATGTGTAAACTGATTAAAGTGGAATTGGGAAGAAGTACCCTTCAGTGGTGGTTGGTCCAACAGCGACTCCACTGTTCATTATAGGGCATTGCGGTCTACAAGTTGTAGCCAGTAGACGGAGACAGATGCTTGTACACACATTATTAGTCATTTGGTAGAGATCCCCGGAAATGAACAGATTAACCCAATTGGACAGCAGTGAATTGTAGCATTTAGTTTGCATAAGAGATCCCTACCCATCACATTGACTGGTGTCTTTGGGCAGTATAGGAATTCCTGTTCACTAGTTTGGTCTGCCAATTTAACAGTCAAAGTTTCCGTGACTCTATTAATGGTAGCAGGCCCGCTGAAGCCTCTTGTGTTTTAGATGATAAAGGGAATTTTGGTGTTTCCCAACCAACACAGGAGGAAGTGGCTCCTGTGTCAATAAGGAATGTAACTGGCTTTTCATCTACAATCAGCTCTGTTCTGGGTTTGTGAATGGGTTGTCTGGTGGTAACAGAGGCAGGTTAAAAACCCGGGTGAAAGTATGTTTTGGAGGGATATCCCAGACACCGTCAATGCACACCATAAAAATTTTCCCATTCTTCCTGTTCTGTCATAAATTGTCTTTGTACTGGAGGTGCTCTTCCACCTGTTTATCGTGTAAGTGCGGTTCACTGACCTTGCAGGGCAACCCAATGACCAGTTTTACCACACTGGTGGCACACTCAGTTTGGCCCTGGGCCTGGTGAGTGCAGGGTGTAGGCCATACCTCAGCCCCTGTTGACCCAATTACCTCTACCTCTGTACTGCTGATCAGGATACTGTGTCCATTGACCTGTGGGGGTTCTGGATTCTGAAAATGGTGTACTGGTGGCTTCTGGTAGCTTACCATAGGCTGAGGAGGCCGCTGGTAGGGCTGCTGTGGGGATTGCCAGGCTTTTCTTTTCCTGGCTATTTAGTCGACCAGGGATTCATCAGGATTCATAATACAGATTCGTACCTTTTCCATGCTGTATTTCTGAGGAAAGAGATCTCTCAAAGATTTACGTAAGATGTCCATCTGGTAGCAGGCATCTCGTACATTTGTACGCAGGTTTTTCAAATCGCTTTGTGTTGCCACCTTCCCCCAGGCGGTGCCTAGTAGTGCTCTGGCCAGGGGAACAATGTCTTCAGAACTCAAACCCATACTATGCATTTTTTCATTTACCTCTTATATCCATGATTCAACGTCCTCATGGATGTAGAGAAGGTCAGCTGCCATGGCTTTTAAATCTTTCAGGCCCCATGCTCAATTAACGGCTGTTGGAAACAACACCAGAGGTGCAATGACTTGTTCATCATCTGATTCTTCTAAACATAAATGGGGGGCTCTGTGGACTGAACATGTTGTGAAACCAAATTAAAATTGGATTGTGCCAACCTCCGTGGGCCCACACTAAGGGCAGATTGAGCTAGACTCTGGGTTGGATTGTAACCCTTGTTTGACCGCTCACTCACCCATGGTTCAGTTGATCAGCTCCTCCTCGACAGCTGATATATGTTCTAGTATTTTGTAACAATGTTTTCTGAGCTGGTCATGTGTTTGTTTTGGAGTTAGTTCCATGAGCTTTTCGTCTGAGTTATCTGTGCAGCTGGCGAAGAAAAGTTGGACTTGTCATGTTTTCTTTCCGGGGTTAATTGTATGAGGTCTTCTTCCGAGGTATCCACGTGACTGGGGGAGGCATCTTTGACTGTAGGCGTTGGTAAGCCGGTATATTCAAGGAGGAGGCAGGGGGCTAATGGCGGAAGATGTGTTACGGGCTGGTATGCTGTTGGTCGGGGTCTGGCTGTTTACTGTGACCCCAAGGCTAATGCTGCACAGGTTAGTTCATCCTCTGGGGATAACATAACTGCTTGTGTGTAAGCCTTTTTAGCTTCTTCCTTCCATACGGCAATAGGTAGCCACATTTTCTTGGTTTTTATTTTGATGAGTTCATGGCTTCTGTGAGATATTGCTCCACTGACCTAAGTCAATATTACAGGGTTAAAAGTGCCTTGTGGTGAAAAAGGTTTAAAGCTGAATTTTATAATTTCACACCATTCCGTAATGTGTGCGACCGCCCCCTTACCATGGAGTTTCAGCATGTATTCAGCATTGGGTCTCGACTTTCTTCTCGGTTTTCTTCATCTTGGCCTCCATCTTGCTTTTTTCTTGGGTTTCCATTTCTTGAACAAGATTCAAAGTTAACCTATGTTTTTAGTTTAAATAATTATAAGTTATTTAGCTTATATATTGATGAATAATATGCAACAACTTGCTCGGTTTTATATTTCCAAAAGGTTTCACTGTTTTGATAAATGACAGAACAAGTGTCGGTTTGTATTTCGTCTGGGCGGTCTGAATGTACCCTTTGTATTTCAAAGATATAGGAATATCTTCTAATCTAATGGGAACCCACTCTAGTGTTGTGTTGAAATGACTAGATTAGACCTAGATCAGAGAGCTAGTGACAAAGACTGTACAGGCCAGGACTAGTTGAATAGCTCTTCCCTATAAAACCCCAAAATAAAGGATATCCTTTGTTTCTCATAAAACTACAAATATGTTTAAAGAATATAAAAGGGATCTGTGTCTGAGTGAAAATCACTAGCACATGTGGCGTAAGAATGGCAATTCTCACCAGAATGTTTCCCAGTCAACTGTTTTTATTGAGCACTCACATTCACACACACATCCAGTCCCTACAGCACACACACAAAACGTTGGCTCACTTGCTCACACGCAAACACTCAATCAAGCTCAACCATGCATACTTCTGTTAACAGTGTAGATTTTAACCCTCTCACCTGAAGCTCTTGTGTATCCTCACCTAAAGCATCTTGGATAAAACAGATTTTAATTATAAAAATGTTTCCTAATTTAGAACCAGCCTTGGCTTGGAACATAGGGGTTCGTCAACCACCGGTATTGCAACACCAAGGGGAGTAATGTGACCCAAAAGGTTTTGCGTCACTCACCTATCTTATCACATGCATTAGTTGATAACCAGTCAGCTCGCTCACATATACGTTTTTGGGAGTCTCTAATTAGTTATTCCCTCACATACAACAGAATCGTGGGAACCTCGAATTGGATATAATATATTTATGTTTAGGAGTCTCTTAATGAATCTTCTTTGTTATCAAATATTCAGTTACAGCCCAGTTATCTATTTTTTGTTCTTTATGTTCTTATCGAAGTATTTTCTATAAATTACTTTTTTGTACAATACAACATATACCATCAACAATCAACTATTATTTTAAATGCAATAAATCGGACTTCGTCACTCCCGGCTCCGGTGCAAAACAATATCAACTCTCAAAACAGACATACAACCGAATCGTGGGAACCTCGAATTTTGTCAAGAAGGTTTCGTTTACCTATTTATGATGCGCGCGGTTCAGTCAGCTGTAGAGAGCTGAAAAGAAAACACTTTTGTCGTGAAGATATTACAGTCCCATCTGGGTTGTCAAATTGTAGAAGATGTAAAATGTTCGCGATTTATCAAAACAAAAACTTCTCAGTCGTTCGTATAACAGTTGAATATAAATTGAATGTTGTGGATCCAGTCTGTTGGTAAACAATCGTTGGGGCCGGGACGCGCACTGCATTTCTTCTGGATGCTCTCCTGATCTGGAGCATTTTACGATTAAATGTCGCCCTTATTATCTACCCCGGGAGTTTACATCATTCATTTTAACAGCTGTGTACATCCCCCCAAGCCATCGCTGGGGTTGCGCTTGACAAACTTTTTCGTGGTTATTGATAGGCTTGTTTATACCCGAAGCTGCCTTTATTTTGCAGGCAATTTTAATGGCGCCAATCCGAGCAAAATCCTAGCAATGTTTAAAAAACACCCGAACTTCCCAACACGCTGGAAAAACACACTTGACAATGTATACTCTTGATTCCATCATGAATATAAGGCCCTCCCCCGTCCTGCTTTCGTCATCAGTTGTGTCACGACTTTGTTTATTAATTTGATAAATCAACCTTGTTTTTCCAAATCTAGCGAAAAGCGCATTAAAATAAAAGGGGTGGTATTTGCACCATATGACAAACAGCAAACATGGAGTTGTCTACCACAGCCACACATTTCATTCAGAGAAGAAAATTATAATTTTTGAGAAATATGAAGAATAGAAAAATATAAATCAACACAGCTGTTGCTGCCAAAAGCAGTAAGGAAAGCTGGCGAAACATTTCCAACTGGGTTAAGGCAAGGCTTATCAGTGTCACTGCTCCATCATTAAGGCACATCTAAATCTGAATATAATTACATTTGTGCATTCCATTTAACTAATATTCTGATGAGTTCTTATGGCGTGAAAGACCATTTTTCCATATTCTTTCAACAGCAGCCCTGGCAGTGTTTACACTAGGACTGCCAAATGCCAACGTCAACTGGCATTTTAGTTTATAATTAAAGTAAAACTGCTATTTTGAAATCTACACCCTCCTCCTTCCAATACTCTTTCTAAGTAGGCGTATATTACATTGTTCCGTTGCCAAAATTCTAAACTCACGAACGAAAACCTTTTTATAGACTTTTTACAAAAAGTTTTCTGACTTAACTCACCAAAAGCAAACATCACTTAACGTTGGTATCCAGGCAACCACTAATGGTACCCAGTTGCTAATCACCCCTCACTGAATGCATGACATCAATGGAAGACCATTGAATGACCATTCAACAAATGAGTGAGGCTATTTTTGAAAGATAATACAAATGAAGTACAGTGGGGAGACTTGTATCATATGTACACTTCAACTGTGAGAGACGGAATCTAAAACAAAAATCCAGAAAATCACATTGTATGATCTTTAAATAAATAATTAGCATTTTATTGCATGACAAGTATTTGATCACCTAACAACCAGTAAGAATTCCGGCTCTCACAGACCTGTTGGTTTTCCTTTAAGAAGCCTATTCTCCACTCATTACCTGTATTAACTGCAACTGTTTGCAACTTGTTACCTGTATAAAAGACACCTGTCCACACACTCAATCAAACAGACTCCAACCTCTCCACAATGGCCAAGACCAGAGAGCTGTGTAAGGATATCAGGGATAAAATTGTAGACCTGCACATGCTGGGATGGGCTACAGAACAATAGGCAAGCAGCTTGGTGAGAAGGCAACAACTGTTGGCACAATTATTAGAAAATTGAAGATCGCGAGATCTTGCCCAACAGCTTCCTTCCCTCAGTAAGAGCATTGAAGATGGGTACTGGCTGGGTCTTCCAGCATGACAAAGACCTGAAACACAGCCAGGGCAACTAAGTAGTGGCTCCCTAAGAAGCATCTCAAGGTCCTGGAGTGGCCTAGCCATTCTCCAGACCTGAACCCATTTGTTTATGGCAATTGTGATTGTAATTCCACCGATAGGAACTCTTAACGGAGTAAGTACAGAGACAAAATTATCTTGGCACAATTAACAGTTTATTTGCAAATAGAGAGGCGCGTCAAATCTTACAGGATAATCGTTTGAGGAAACTCTGAAGGAAAATACATGAACAGTCTGTATTTATGTCCTATGTCAATAAAACACATTCCCTTTGTTCTATTATTATCTAGGTTTCACCCAAGGGGCTGGCTGTCCTCCCCCACATGGGTAACCTCCTGAAATCTGAAGAGTTCTTACAGCATCTTGACAGACAATAGATTCCCTGATGAGTTATACAGATGGGCATATTAATTAGTAACCCTATAATCTGCCGATACCAGTCAATGATGCCCCCTAGGCAAATACCAGATCCCTCTCCTACATTTCCTAAGGAACAAAGGACAGATACCCTTATTCAGAGTACCTAATGATCCGCTGTATTATACAGACATGTGTGTCACAACCAAAGACCAGAGTTACATACCAGGTAATAGATAACAAACATTATTTCAAGAATTTCTATAGCACAATTCAGCATCAGCAGTGCAGTAGGAATATTAGCAAACATTGAACTGCTCCAATCAGTATGAGTGATTCCACCCTTTCAAACATTAACCATTCATACTGTCCCCATTGTTTGGTTACCCAGGTGAATGGACGTGAAACTTCTTCAAGGTGAGCCTGATGAGAGATGCCCATGTCATTAACTAATTCAGCAAAAGTGGAGCTATAGTTTGGTATTTAAGGTACAGCACTCTTGACTTATCAGTGCACAAGTACCTCCTTGGGATGCCAACAAATAGTCTAGTGCAGCCCTATTCTGTAGTGCAAGTAAACGTACAGCTCCTAGCTCTCTAGACATCAGATTGCTAGACAGGGCAGTGACAATGGCTTGGTGTTCTGTTTCCAAAGCTAGGTCTCACACCTGATCTAAAGATTGCATCACCCCATACATTGGTAATAACACACCCATAGTTCTGGTTCCCCAGGTCCATTTATGGGTCAACCAAGAGACATCACATTTCAGTTGTCTCCCTTTGTTTACCACTGCTGGAAATTTGCATAGCTGGAATTACATATGCAGTCCGCAAGTACCAGTACAGTTTTTGGGAAGGAAGTCATGCGCCTGGGTGCCACATTCCCAATAAGTTCCATCTAAAAGATGCTATAACGCAGGTGGCTGCTACAGATTGAAGATCAAGGAGACTGGCTACACTTTTACTTATACAGTCTGAAGAAGAATTCCACATGGATAATGATTTGGGGTTGGAAACTGGATATATCTTACACACAATTTTATTACAGTGCTTAATCAAAGGGGTCACCCCGCAGTTGTTGCATTTGTGGGTTTTATCAGGGGACAATATGGCACATGTATAACATTTAGTTATTGGGATGGACATAAGAGGCACACCCTTTCTGGAACTATGTGTTATTAGCCAACATACAACACATTTCCCCATCCCAATAGCCCTGGCGTGTTCTAAGGCTAACTGACTATACAGGTACTGGTCATATAATTATAATAGCATCAAAAAGTTGATTTATTTCAGGAATTCCATTCAAAAAGTGATATTTGTATAATGTATACAGTCATTCCACAGATACTGAAATATTTCAAGTGTTCATTCCTTTTAATTTCCTTTTAGCCTTGACGTGTGCTAGGGCTAACTGACTATACATATTTCCAGTCCCACCTTTAGTGGGGGGTTCCAATATCACAGGGTAGATTGGGAGCAGTGAGTGATGGGAAATCATAGTGTCGTCATGTATGTCTATATTGCCACCAGATGAACCGGCTGCATGACCTGTCGCTCAGCCTTTACAGCTCCTTCGGGAGTGGAGAAAGCACAGTAGAATATAGTTTCACTAATCATCTTAAACAGATTGACCACAGTAAACATTACACCAACTTCAAATCGTATAGGTACATGGGTTATCTTTACCTCCTCTGGGCACCTTCCTCTCACTATGGCTATTCGATTGTTCTTGTCCCATGAGGCCGTAGCACACGTAAAGAAAACAGATTTTGGTGGGGCAGAGACTAGGCTAACAATGGTCATGGGTGTAAGCTGACACTGTATATCCACCCTCTGCTGACAATATCCTATCACAGAGGTGAATACAGTTGGGTTCCATTCCTCGTTACTGGTTAGATTTAGCCCCCCCACCATAGAATCTGATCCTGTTGCATATTCTTGGATGGCCATAAGCATGTATGCTTTGAATATTGATACAAAACAAGGATATTTCTGTTTCTGTGCAAACCACTTAGATCTTGTGGTCTACTTAGATCTCTTGGTATTTTATTCCTTTGACTTCCGGCCTTCCGTTTCCTCATTCAGTAACTCTGGTTAATCGTATTGATGTCCAGTTCTCCCTTTTATTACTACTGTTGCTCTCACAGTTTTCTGGTTTTCTGTTGTTGGTGTCACGGAATTGGTGGAAAGACTCAGGCGCAGAGACGGAGTGGAGATAGTGGTCCATAGTTTTTAATAAAGAGAGAACAAAACAAAGAAACAAAGAAACAAACAAACAAACAAACAAACAAACAAACAAACAAACAAACAAACAAACAAACAAACAAACAAACAAACAAACTCAAAGCAACTCCAAATGACTGGGTGTTGTAGCCTACGGCTAGCAAACCAAAATAATCCACATTCATGTGGTCAAACAGTCAACTTAAATAGGTTCCCCAATTGGAGGCAATACCCAACACCTGCCTCCAATTGGGGAGACCCAAGTACATAGATGTGCCTAGAGGCAACTCTATTGGCCACGTCCTGACTATGGCCCCAGCCAGTGCGAAGATGGCTAGGGGCATAGTCAAGACGTGACAGTTGGGGTCCGCTGATTCTCGTCATCTTAGATGTTGTTCAAACCCCTGACGTTTGTGCTCCTGGTCTGAGATCCTGATCTGGTCTGGAGTGGTTGGCCTGGATCCTAGTGTCCTTTCCCAAGAGATGTGATCTACAGTGTCATTCTTTTGGGCCAACTGCCTTGGGCCTGTTGTTATTTTCTTCACAGAAAGCCAGATCAGTTCTCTTTATCGCTGTATTTGTGGTCAGCAGGACTTGCAGGGGACTTCTCAAAGGAGTCCTTTTATTTCCTCCAGTAGACTTTTACAATGAGTGCTCAGTCATTCAATGTATCTATTCACCTCCAATTTTAGCAAGAATCTTAAAGAAATGTAGCTACAAGTTACAAGTTTTTATTTCTTGCTCTAATTTGATATAATATAACACAATCTCCATTCCAATGAATGTCAAATTTGAAATTAAAGTGTGAAATTACTACCCAATCCGCTCTCTTCTTGGCACGTTGTCTAGTTGTCCTTGTCCATAGGCATACTGACTCACAGGCCTTTGCCATTTGAGACATGTTCCAGACATAATTAGGACATCTGGCCTTTCACATTTGTCTTCCAATCAGGTTGTGTAACTCAGAAGGTGCCAAGGTTGCAGGAAAAAATAGTTAAAATTTTAACCAGAGAGTTTTGCATTAACTAGCCTAAATGACATCCCAATATTGTGTATTGCCTTTTCTCAATCTAGCATCTTTCTTCCTCTTTATTATACATATATATTTTTATTTTAAGGCAACTCTCTTTCCATTTAACTAAAAGGATTCACCTCAGATTATTTCATACTGTTCAGGGACTGTATTGCCCCCAACCAGATCGATTCTGAAACAGATATATATGATCAAAGGTGGTCAATGCTTCGTAGACTAGCCCATTAAAACAACATAAATGCCAATCAATGCTTGCATTTTCCACCATAAAGGAAAAGGATGAATTCTAAAATTACTCAGGGTCTTATCCTGTTGCTAAAGCCTCCGATTGAGGAAACATCTTAGTGCTTTGACCAATCATCTTATTGTTACTAACTCTCGGACCACAACCCTAACTTTCACTCAAAACACCATACTATTAGGGGCTATCTGAAAAAAAACTAAACTTCCTGGCCGGGAAAAACGTATTCTAAAGGCATTGATAACTGCTAAATGTTATCACCTTAACATGCTGTATCCTTTATCCAATCACCCAAGTAGATTTCTTACAAAGACTTAAGTTATCATATACCTGTAACTCATACTCCATCTTTTTCTTCTATATTTCAGTTAATAACTTTATTCTCTCCCTTTCTGGCATATTTTAATTTTATTCTCACAGCCTAGTATCATCACTTTGACTATATTGTTTGTTGTTGTTATTGTTCACCAATGTAATTTTATTCACCATGGATTAGTCCAGAATTACCTGTGGAATTCTGGACTAGGCCAGAATTGTGTAGTATGTCTATGGTCTCGCAAGTAACAGTAATTATAAAAAGATAACACAAACAATCAATAATAACACTATACAACTGTACAACAGTAGTGCAATGTAAAAGTGACAGGTGTGCATGATATAATTGGCAGATGAGCAAGATATAAAGTTACATGTGTGCATGGGACTATGGATGGAAGGGAAGAGGGGTTCCTGATTTGAGCAGCCTTACAGCCTGAGGAAAGAAACTGTCCCATAGCCTGTTAGTTTTGGACAGAATACTACTGTACCTGACACCAGCTTCGTAAACAGTCCATGGCAAGGTTGGCTGGGATCTGTAATGATTTGTTTGCTCCTCCTCCTACACCTCTCTGCGTAGAGATCCAGCAGGGATGGCAGGTCAGACTTTGTGATGCGCTCTACTGTTTTAATTACCCTCTGAAGTGCTTTGCGGTCGAGGGCGGTGCAGCTGTCATACCAGGCAGACAGGATACTATTGATAGTAAATCTGTACTTGTTAGTGAGTATCCTGGAATCCATGCCAAATCTCCTTAATCGGCCTAGGAAAATGAGCCATTTCTTGGCCTCTTTCACCACGATGTTAGAGTGATTGGACCAGGTCAAGTCATCACTGATTTTGTCACCAAGGAACCGGATGTTGTGAACTTCCTACTGCAGACCCATTGGTGTGTATGGGGGCATGGTCTCGCCTCCTTCATTTTGCTGATATTGAGCTGGAGTAACTTTACCTGACACCACAAAGTCAGTGACCTTACCTCATCTCTATAGGCTGACTCGTGGTTGTCATCGATCAGGCCTATGATGGTGGTGTCGTCAGCAAACTCAACAATGGTGTTGGAGACATGGGTTGCCAGACAGTCGTGCGTGAAGAGAGAGTACAGGAGTAGGCTCAGCACACAGCCCTGGGGGGAGCCTGTACTGAGAGTCATTGAGGAAGAGGTCTTGAAACTATCAATACTGCTGCCAAAATACATTTATTTTCTTGTTCAGACTCTGATTACCACTCTGATCACTCAAGTCTACCAACTGTGCAGTCAGCAGATGCACACAAATAACACCAAGATGTTAAGATGTCATGTATTCCAGGAAGTTACTTCAGAAATGAATAACCAATGGACCATAACAGGATATTTTCTAGTTATTCTGTTTTTTCAGGGCTTTCTGCCCTGAAATTTGTCAATCATTATCAGACTTATTTTTAAGTATTTTCTTATTAAATACAAAGAACGATAACTTCTTTATGACTGAATTTGCACTTGTTATCATCTGAAGCAACATTTCTATTTTATTTATGCTAGGGTACTGTCATGGTGTCGGTGAGGCAGGACACAAGGTGCAAAGCTGGAGTGGGATGTCATTCCTTTTATGTTACCCAGCCACAAAACTCAAATGATAAGATAACGACAAGCTGTAGCACAACTAGCAATAAACAATGAACTGAACCGTGTGTGGGATAGCTGGAACCTAAATAAGCTCCCCAATTTGAGGCAACAAAGTGCAGCTGCCTCCAACTGGGCAGCACCAAAACTGCAGTGCAGAGATGCCAAGAGGCACTTCTGCTGTCAGCCCTTGGCTGTGGGCCCCAGGCAGGATGGCACATCCACATGTGCTGTCGCAAGAAGGTTTGCTGTGACTGAAAGTACAGTCAATAGCATGGAGTATATGCCAGGACACGGGCCGTTACACGAGGAGAGATGGGCAGGGCCTTAGAAGGACATCAACCCAGCAGCAGGACTGGTATCAGCTTCTTTGTGTGAGGAGGAACAGAAGGAAAACAGTATGAGCCCTACAAAATGACCGGCAGCAGACTGCTGGTGTGCATGATTCTGACCAAACTGTCGTAAACAGTCTTCATGAGGGTGGCATGAGGGCCCGAGGTCCACTAGTGGAACCTGTGCTTGCAGCTCAGCGCAGCTTTTTTGGCATTTGCCAGAGAACACCAGAATTGGCAGGTCCACCATTCGTGTACCGTTCTCTTCACAGATGAGAGCAAGTTCACACAGAACACATTTGACAGATGTGAGTCTGGGGACGCTGTGGTGAACATTATGCGGACTACAACATCATCTAGCACGCCCAGTTTGGCGGTGGGTCAGTGATGGTCTGGAAAGGCATATCTTAGTAGGGTCGCACAGACATACACGTGCTAGCCAGTGGTACCCTGGCTGCTGTTAGGTACCAGAATGAAATCCTCACATACATCATCAGACCATATTCTGGTGCAGAGGGCCTTGGGTTTCTTCTGGGGCAGGACAATGCCCGGCTTCATGTGACTAGAGTGTGTGGGCAGTTCTTGGATATGAAGGTATTGACTGGCCCTCACATTGCCCAGACCTGAATCCAATTGAGAACCTCAGGGATGTTATGTATTGGTGCATCAAACGCCAACAAGTAGTGCCACAGACTGTCCAGGAGCATGCCCCAGGTATTGTCGGGAGTGCACACAGGCATGTGGGAGCCATAAACACTACTGAGCCACTGAGTTGCCCTGATGATGTTCAATTGTTTACTTCGATTTTCGGTTTGAGTTTGAATCCAGCCCTAAATCGGTTGAGAATTTTGATAATTCTGTCCTCAATGAATTACGCAATGTACAGTAAAGATTTTGATATTCAATATATTTTGTTCAACCCGATGTGGAATAACTTTTCCCTTAATGTTTTGGAGCAGTGTATAAAGCTGTAGAGAAAATATTTCAGTAGCAATCACTCAATTAATTGCTGAAAACAAATTACGATCATGCCTTTTGGAAACCTTTCACACAGAAACCTTTCATTCGTTTGCATAATGTTCCCTGGCAGAAATTGTGATATTTTGGCATTGATTCTGAAAATAACTGATCATGTAACAACATTTTTTATTTTATTTAAGGACAGTGATCATATGAAGGCATTTTTTATCACATAGTTTTTTGACTCCTATTTAAAACATAATGATGACAGAAATCACCCAAATGGCACAAACACAGGTGAAAACGGCAATTAAAAGTGAATTTCCCACATGTGTCTTTTTAAATAACAATTACTGTCTGTGTATAAAAAGGCAATAATTTTGTCAGCCCTCACGTAGATACACTGAGCCAAATTCAGGTAGACCATGAAAGATTTCAGTCATGACTGCCTGAAAAAATACTGGGGATACAAAAACCCACAGGTAACCTCAGGAGAAATACAGGTTGCTCTGGAAAAAGACGGTGTGGTTGTTTCATGGAGCACAATATGATGAAACTTTAACAAAAATGTGTTCCACGGTCAAGTTGCCATAAAGAAGCATTTCCTGTGCCAATGCACAAAAAAGCCAGACAACACTTTGACATGCCTCACAGCTTCAGGTACACTGTAATTTGGAGTGATGAGACCAAAATAAAGCTTTATGGTCACAATCATAAGTGCTATGCTTAAAGAGGGGTCAACAAATCCTATAGTAAACAGAATACCATTCCCACTGTGAAGCATGATGGTGGCTCGCTGATGTTTTTTGGGGGGTGAGCTCTAAAGGCACAGGGAATCTTGTGAAAATGTATGGCAAGATGAAAGAAGTATGTTATCAGAAACTACTGGCAGACAATTTGCATTCTGCACGGAAGCTGCGCATGGGACGCTCTTGGACTTTCTCACACGACAGTGACCCTAAGCACAAGGCCAAGTTGACCCTTCAGTAGTTGCAGCAGAAAAAGCGGAAGGTTCTGGAGTGGCCATCACAGTCTCCTGACCTTCGTATCATCAAGCCACTCTGGGGAGATCTCAAATATGTGGTTCATGCAGGACGAACAAAGACATTGCATGACATGAAGGCATTTTGCCAAGACATACTATGTGCAGCTATACCACCTGCAAGAATTCAATGCCTCGTAGACAACTATTATAAAATACTGCATTGATGTCATTGATGCTAATGGGGACAATACACAGTATTTAGAACTAAGGGTATGCAGACTTGAACAGGGGTCTGTTAATTTTTTTCTTTGTTGCCATGTTTTGTTTTATGATTGTGCCATTCTGTAATGACCTACAGTTGAATGTGAATCCCGTAAGAAATAAGACTTGTTTTGTCTGCTCACTCATGTGTTCTTTACAAATGGTACATATATTTCCAATTCTCCAAGGGTATGCAAACATTTGAGAACAACTGTATATATAGAAAAGTCAGCATATAATTTTCAGCATGCTGAATATGGTGGCTTTATGCTAGGTTAGAAAGGGATATCAGTTGCCTGCTATTGAAGAACAATTTTCTGTAAAATATAATTTCAGTATTATTGAGGATTTAACTTAATCAGCAAATAGATTTGATATGTAAAAGACTGAATCCTTCAGATTCATTCTTAATATTTAAATATTTTCTTTGTTTTTACACAGATTTGAAAGCCAAGATGGAGTCAATCAGTAATGATTTGGAAGGGAAGGAAAATGACCTTGCACAAGGTACTGGCGCAGTGGCTGGAGTCTACTTGGAAATGACTGATGAGAAGTTGACAATATATCAAGCCATGAAGAAACGTCTACTAAAGCCAGGCACAGCATTGGCCTTGTTGGAAGCCCAGGCTGCCACAGAGGGAATTGCAGACCTGATCAACAAGAAGAACCTTTCAGTAGAAGAAGCCATCAAGGAAGGAATTGTTGGACCTGAGATGAGAGAGAAACTTCTTGTTGCAGAAAGAGCCATTAATGGTTACACAGATCCATATACCAATGAAAAAATATCTCTGTTCAAAGCCATACAAAAAGATGTAATTCCTAAAGTTTATGGATTCCGGTTGCTTCAGGCTCAAATATACACAAAAGGCATATTTGACCCTGTTGCAGGGAAATATATTTCAGTGGATTTAGCAATTGAGAAGGGACACTATGACAAGTGCTTACATACTGACCAGTTTGAGGAGCTGAATGTGTTCTATGATCCAAATTCACAAAAATACCTCAACTACCCAGATTTGATACAACAATGCATAGTAGATTCTGACACTAACTTTCAGCTGCTCCCCATCCAAATTACCTTCAAAGGCCTGCGCAGGGGGGTGTCCTCCACTGAGCTCCTGAAGTCAAAAATTATTGACGCCGAGACCTACAAAAACTTACTGAAAGGCAAAACAACCACTCAGGATGTGATGCTTATGGAAACAGTAAAAGAGTATCTAGAAGGCAAAGGGAGTATCGCTGGAGTAGCTATGCTCTCGTCCAATCAAAGAATGAGCATCTATCATGCAATGAAGAAGGGAATTCTTATGCCTGGAACAGCTTTGATTCTTCTTGAGGCACAAGCTGCCACTGGATTCATGATTGACCCTGTTCTAAACAAAAAATTCAGTGTGGATGAGGCCATCAAAAACAAACTGGTGGGCCCTGAATACCATGCCAAATTGCTCTCAGCTGAGCGGGCAGTCACCGGATACAAAGACCCCTACACAAGTAAAACAATATCCCTGTTTCAGGCACTTTCAAAAGACTTAATTGTTAAGAATCATGGGATTCGCTTACTGGAAGCTCAGATTGCTACAGGTGGAATAATTGACCCAATTAGCAGTCACAGACTTCCTGTGGATGTGGCTTACAATCGTGGTTTCTTTGATAAAGACATGAATGCAATACTTGAAGACTCAGGAGATGACACAAAAGGATTCTTTGATCCAAACACAAAGGAAAATCTGACATATCTGCAGTTGATGGAAAGATGCGTCATCGATCCAGCCACTGGACTCTGCCTGCTTCCTATTTTGGAACAGTCGGATGGGCAAAATCATAGTTTTATCAACTATCAGACCAAACTTAACTTCAAAGGAGTCACAGTGAGGGTGACTTGTGGAAAGTACATGGGAATGACTGTTTCCCTTTGGGAATTGCTGATGTCAGAATACTTTGACGAACATCTCAGGCAGGACATAATTTATCAGTACACGCAAGGACACCTTACAATGACGATGATCAAGAAAACAATTATGGAGGTTATAGAGCAATCAATAAAAACAAATGAGGTCATATTTGAAGGAATCCGTGAGACTGTGACAGCAAAGCAGCTAATGGAAGCAGATATAATCAGTGAGAAAGTCCTGGAGGAACTCAGTGAGGGGAAGAAAACAGTGAAGGAGATCACAGAGGATGAAACAGTTCATATGTACTTACAAGGAAAAGAATGCATTGCAGGTGTTTTGCTTCCTAATTCTCAGATCATGACAATCTACCAAGCAAAACAAAAGGGAAAACTGATGCCTGGAACTGCTCTGATTCTACTGGAAGCTCAAGCAGCAACAGGATTCATCATTGACCCTATTGCAAATAGAAAGTTTTCAGTTAATGAAGCAGTGAAAGCAAACATTCTGGGGCCTGACCTTACTGAAAAGCTGAAATCAGCAGAGAAGGCAGTGACTGGTTACAAAGATCCATACACTGGCAAAACCATCTCCCTGTTTCAAGCTATGCAGAAAGACCTCATCTTGAAAGACCATGGAATTCGTCTGCTGGAGGCACAGATTGCCACTGGAGGCATCATTGATCCTGTTAACAGCCATCGTATTCCTGTGCATATTGCTTACAAGAGAGGATACTTCAATGAGGAAATGAATAACATTCTTGATAATCCAAGTGATGACACTAAAGGATTCTTTGACCCCAACACTCATGAGAATCTTACTTACCTGCAGCTTATGGCTAGGTGTGTCACTGATCCCAGCACAGGCCTTTGTCTCCTGCCCCTCAAAGACAAAAGTAACAGAGTCATTATTCAAGATCACATAAAGGAGACATTCCAAGCTACAAAGGTCAGAGTAAAATATGGCAGGTTCAGCTCCAAGCAAGTAAAACTCTGGGATCTTATCAACTCCGAATATCTGTATGAAGACAAAAGACAGGAACTATTCAAGTTGTACAAGTCAAAGATGATAACAATCGAGGAAATTGTGTCAATTGTCTTGGAAATAATTGAGCACAAAGAGATAAATCAGCAAGCTGGTCTTAACTTTCAGGGTCTAAGGGGGAATGTTTCCATTGTAGACCTTTTGAAGTTAGAAATTGTGGATGAAAAGACATATAAAAATTTGACTGAGGGGAAACTGACCAACAAGGATATAATGAGTATAGACACAGTGAGATCTTATCTGAGAGGAAACAGCTGTGTTGCGGGGGTGGTACTCCAACCATCCAATCAAAGAATTAGCATCTATGAGGCCAAGAAAAATGGAATGTTGACCCTTGGTACTGCCCTGTCTCTTCTGGAAGCTCAAGCTGCTACAGGCTTCATCATTGACCCAGTTCAGAACCGTAAGCTGACAGTGGACCAGGCTCTGAAAGATGAAATAATTGGCCCAGAACTGTACGAAAAGCTGATGTCAGCAGAGAAGGCAGTAATTGGCTACACAGACCCCTACACTGGTAAAAAGATCTCACTCTTCCAAGCCATGAAAAAAGATCTGATTGTGCAGCAGCATGGTATTCGTTTACTTGAAGCCCAGATTGCAACAGGTGGCATCATTGACCCACTGAAGTGTATTCATTTGCCCCTTGAAGTTGCGTACAGAGAAGGATACTTTGATGCAGAGTTTAATCAGATCCTGGCCAATCCCAGTGATGATACCAAGGGATTCTTTGACCCAAGGACACAAGCAAACCTGACCTACATGGAAATGATGGAACAGTGTATAAAAGACCCAGAGACAGGTTTATTACTTTTGCCACTAATGGACAAAACTAAAACACAGGAGAAAACCAAGAAAATATACTCTGATGCTGAAATAAAACAAGAGTTTCAAAAGACAACTATTGACATGTCAGTGGGTCAGTACTCAGGAATGTCTGTTTCTCTTTGGGAATTAATTTACTCTGGATACTTCACAGATGAACAAAGACTTCAATTACTTGATAAATTCAGAACCAAGATGATCTCCATTGAAATATTCATAGATTTGGTCATTTCCACCATTACAAAAATTGAGGCAAATGAAACTCAGAAAACAACAATGGGTCTCAGAAAGCCTGTCACTGCACAACAACTATTGGAAGCAGAAATAATAGATCCAAGTACCTTCAAGAGACTGGAGGAAAGAAAAGAAACCCTTGAACAGGTGACCCAACTGAAATCAGTAAAAACATTTCTAAAAGGTACAGGAAGTGTTGCTGGCATCCAGATTCTTACATCCAACAAAATAATGAGCATTTATGAGGCACTGACCCAAGGTTTGCTTACACCGGGTAATGCACTTGTACTGCTTGAGGCTCAGGCTGCAACAGGGTTTGTCATTGACCCAATCAAAAACAAATATCTAACAGTTGATGATGCTGCAAAAGAACAACTGTTTGGATTAGAAATACTTGAAAAAATGCTCTCAGCTGAAAGAGCAGTCACTGGATACATAGATCCATACACAGATGACACCATATCATTATTTGAAGCCATGAAAAAAGAACTGATTGAGAAAAGTCATGGGATACGTCTGTTAGAAGCTCAAATTGCAACAGGTGGAATTATTGACCCAGTCAACAGCCACAGGGTACCTGTTCATGTTGCAAAGAAAAGGGGCTACATAGATGAGGAAACAAGTGAAATAATGTCCAGACCACAAAATGACACAGAAGGATTCATTGACCCCAACACAAAAGAAAATCTTACATATCTTCAGCTAAAACAAAGGTGTAAAAAGGATTCTCAAACAGGACTTTTACTTTTACCAATACATGAAGAAAATCAATGGAACTTTCATACAGATGTTGAAACAGAACAAACATTCAAAGACAAAACTGTAGTCATGAATGTAGGTAGATTTGAAGGCAAAAAAGCATCAGTGTGGGATCTATTACTCTCTGAGTACATTTCAAATACAAAAAGAGAGCAGCTATTGAAGCAATACAAGACAAGTGCTGTGACAATGGAAGAGATAATAGAAATAATCATGACAATAATAGAGGAAGTGACTTCAAAACAAAAAAAGTTCAAAGGACTTAGGAAGCAGGTTTCAGCTAGTGAGCTTTATGAGTCAAAAATTATCTCAAAGGAATTATTCTCTCAAATTATTCATGGAGAAGTAACTGAGGACACTGTAAACAAAATGGAATCAATACAAAATTATTTGGGGTCAACAAACTGCATTGCAGGAGTAAAAATTGAAACGACCAAGGAGATAATGAGCATCTACCAGGCCAAATCCAAAGGTCTTCTGACTCCTGGAACCTCTCTGGTATTGCTGGAGGCTCAGGCTGCCACTGGATTTGTCATTGACCCAGTGAAGAACAAGAAGCTCTCTGTAGAAGAAGCAGCCGCTCAAGGTCTGGTTGGGAGCGAGTGGAAGAACAAACTGCTTTCAGCAGAGAGGGCAGTTACTGGATACAAAGATCC
>JACXGJ010006116.1:0-35828 GCA_016801105.1 Esox niger
CTTCCTCAGGTGGTGAGGTCTTCTCCTCTTCCTCAGGTGGTGAGGTCTTCTCCTCTTCCTCAGGTGGTGAGGTCTTCTCCTCTTCCTCAGCTGGTGAGGTCTCCTTTTCCTCATGTGGTGAGGCCTTCTCTTCCTCAGGTATTGAGGTCCTCTCCTCTTCCTCAGGTGGTGAGGTCTTCTCCTCTTCCTCATGTGGTGAGGCCTTCTCTTCCTCAGGTGGTGAGGTCTTCTCCTCTTCCTCGGGTGGGGAGGTCTTCTCCTTTTCCTCATGTGGTGAGGTTTTCTTTTCCTCGGGTAGTGAGGTCTTCTCCTCTTCCTCAGGTGGTGAGGTCCTCTCCTCTTCCTCACATTTCTTTCTACTCCTCTGGGCTGTTGTTATTGCATCTGGAGCTTCTTCCTTCTTTTCCTTAGAAGGCCGCTTTCCTTTTTTTGTGAAATTACATTTACCTGTCACTGTAGCTGGAATGCTTTTTCTTCCTCTCCTCAGAAATTTTGTGTCTACCACTGGAGCCTCCTCTTTCTCAGGTGGCAAGAGCTTCTCATGTCCTTCAACAGATTGCTTAACAGTTGGTTTCTTTATTATTTTATCATCTTGTACTTCATGTTTTGTGAGAGGTGTAGCTCTTGGTCTGCATCTTCCTTTCTGTATTTCCTTTGTTGCATCTTTCGTATCTTTGGTTTTGTGATAGCCTCCTGACTCCTCATTTGGAGCCTCCTGGGCCTTCTCTACCTCCTTAACCTCCTCAATTTGTGGTTGCAGTGTTTCCTCCAGGTCCTTCAGTAACACAGTGGACTTCTGACGCAACATCGTCTCTGTTGTACCATGTTCTCCAATCTCCAATCCAGGCTCATTCTCTGTTGTTGTTTCCACAACATCCTGTCAAATATTTAAAGTGTGTCATTTAAGACACCTTACTTCTATAGATAAAAAAACATTGATGAATCATTGATACATACGATAGCAACTTCCTCTTTGTTGGATTCAGCAACAATAACAGCATCAGTTTCTTCTGCCTTAGGTGTCTCGGCCCCTGCCTCAATATCCTCAACCCTAGACCACACAATAAAAAAGCTCAGTTTACACAACATTTATTTACTTGATTATATTCTTTATAGCAAGGGTAGGCAACATTGGAACTAAAGTTCAATTTAGTTTTTGTTTCCCTTTGGTAGTTAATTGTACTCACTTAGTATCCAATAATTTGAATCAGTCCCTTATTGAAGTTTGAAAAACTGAATTGTTTGGTACATTCAAGGACCAGAGAGGTGTACTACAAAGCAAGGTAACTGGCTTATCGAGGTAACTTCAGGAGTAACTTAGTGACATAGGGTGTAACTTCCTGGTTAACCCAAACTACGAAAGGTGAATATGTTTTACCTGAGGTATGTTGTCATGGCAATTTACGCTGCATCTTTAAACTGCACCGAGCAGGTTATCTTCATTGTTAACTCAATGTTACCCAACATAAGCACCGCTTTTCCTCCCACAAAAAATTGCCCATTTGGAAGACCCAAACGACATGTGAGAGGCTCACTCCGTATGTAGAGGGTGCGTAGAGACTTAGTTACTCCTAGTTTACCCTGATGATGTTTTCTAATAAAGATAACGATTCTCATCTGTGGGCTTCTAGGGCCCGACGTATCTAATGCCACTCACCGGAGTAATGCCCTCACTATTAAACAGACAAGTGGGCCTTTTTTTCTGATATATTGCCAGCTGACATTTCATGTATTCCATCGTTGATGATGAACATCTGAGCAAGAATACTGTACGTCGTGCAATTCGCAAGGGGGTAATTGCTCTCTCCAAACTGCTTGATGCATTTTTTGTGTTCCCTGGGCATTTAAGTGTTCTAATGATCAAATAAGATTTTTATGCGAATGCAAAAAAAAATATTTGGTTTATTTTTAATATGCCTATTCTGGGCCTAGGCTATAGACAGAACAATTTATTTCCCATTGGAATCCCAAGGGTGATTGGTGTGACTGACTGTACGCTAATCCCCATTAGAGCAACACTGGGAGAACATGAGGGGATTATATGAATAGGAAGTCCTTTCATAGCATTCATGTTCAAATATTTGATCATTAAATTCATACAGGGAGCCCTACAACCTAGATGCTTTATGGAGTAGCCTATATCTTAAATCAGTGACAGTAAGCAATGTGTCAGTTTCACAGATGTAAGCCATAACTAAATAATCTTAATTGTTTTCACATATTTAGATAGACAATTTAACTAGTCTTAACTTGTCTTTCTCAATCATAAGCTGTAGCAAATAAAAGATGAGTCTGTAATAACATAATTTATATTAAATTACAAGAACACTGCTCTTACGAATTTACTCTGTCGGCAATGCGCTGCCAACAAGCCTCCCTGGCTTTGTTGGGAGCCACGGTGTGAGATTTATCCGTTAACCTGGCTTTAAACTCCTCATATCCTGACATTGTAAATGTGCTTTCTTCCGGGGAAGAATACAGAGAACAAGCCATTGTGCAAAAACTCAGCTTGCATTGCCGAACGCTCTTAGGTGAACGTGCACAAACTCCAATTGAGTTGACACCGAATCAACTAAAAAAACTTCTTAATCAGCGTCGTATTACCGTTTAACGACACTTTAGGCAATCAAAATGTGTCAACCCTGACTTTCCTTGATAGCCCAGAGTAAAATCTGAATAGGTTGAACTCCCTTTCTAGTATAGCCCTCTAGAGGTGTCTTCTTACTGTATTCTTTGACCATTTGAAACAAAGCAATATGTACATTCTCTTTTACCTGATGACTTTCTCTAACTGCCTATTCTCTGAGATCTCCTTTTGTTTGTATCTACTGCTCCTGTTTTGTGTTGAAATCGGTGTTTCTTCAGTTTCTACAAAACAGTAAACATGACATTAGGAAAAAACTGTAGTATGCATGTGTGAAATGTTAATTCTTTTAGAACATTCCAAATTCTTAAACACTCTGAGAGTGCAGTCACAGCCATGACATGCCTATATAAAATGCCCACGTTGGAGCAACTGGGCATCAGTGCATAGCACATAACTAGCAGTCTATCGCTAACTGGCTAAATGCTCTAACTGATAAAACAACAAATGAAACAACCAATACACATACCTTTTGTGTCTTTGACCAACTTCACTTCCTCCTATAGATGAAGAAAATGTTGTTATTCAAGCAAAACTAAAGAATTGTACACATTACAAACCCGTCTCCAAACTATTTGGGACACTGTGTTAAATGTAAATAAAAATAAGAATGCAATGATGTGCAAATAATTTAAACCCAATATTCAATAGAACAAAGTAGTGCAAAGACAACATATCAAATGTTGAAACTGAGAAATGTTATTGTTTCTTGAAATATAAATGTCAACGTTGAATTTGATGCCAGCAAAACATTTAAAAAAAAATTGGGACAGAGGCAACAGAAAACTGGAAAAGTTGTATAAAGCTAAACAAGAAAAGGAACCAGGCAAACCTAGTTCAGCCAACCTGTGATTTGAAAGGATGAATGGTGTTGCCCTCCATGGATTCAACCTGGGTTCTCCTATGTGATAGGCTATGCATTTAACAACTAGGCCACTAAGCTATACATTTGCAGAGGGTCTATGGCTTTTGCCACTGGCCACTATAGCTGCTTATTAGCCAGTAATTGGCCTACTAATGTCTACTTACTACTGGAATAGTCATAAGAATTGAGCATTAGCTAGCGAGACTGAAGATGAACTTTACACTGTCAAAGTGCATTTCATTTCATGCCACAGCAACGTTTGTTTTTCTTCCATATGTGACTGACATTGATACAACAACTATATGTAGGTGATGATAACTGACTTCAAGTGAAAAGACGAGAGAATCGTGGAAACCCCTGCTCTTTTACCGAGCAAGGGGTTGTGATCGATGTTAGCACAAAAAGAATGCAGCTACGCTATTTAACAAGGGGTAGGCAGTCACTCACTCAGTAAGAGACATTCGCTCTTCTTGGCCAGCTCTGCATAACATAGTCCAGCAAAAACTAAACCTGATGAAATATCACACAACTAAATAGGTCAATTGGAAACAGGTCAGTTACATGATGGGGTATTAGAAAACCATTCTAGAGAGGATGGGTCTGTCAGAAGTAAACATTGGGAGGGGTTCACCTCGCAGTTAAAGACTGCGCAGGCAAATAGTGCAACAATTTAAGAATATAGTTTCTCAACGTAAAATTGCAAAGAGTTTCGGGATCACATCATCTACGGTACATATTATCATTAAAATATTCTGAGAATCTGGAGTAATCTCTGTACGCAAGGGACAAAGGCCAAAAAACTATACTGGATGGCTGTGATCATTGAGCCTTCAGGAGTCCCTGCATTAAAAACAGACATGATTCTGAAGTGTAAATCACTGCATGGGCTCAGGAACACTTCCGATAACCACTGTCTCTGAACACAGTACATTGCTGGATCCACAAATGTAAGTTAAAACTCTACCAGGCAAAAAATAAACCAGATATACAGTAAACAAGGTCTAGAAATGCTGATGCCTTCTCTGGGCCCAAGCTCATTTAAGAGACTGAGGTGAAGTGCAAAACTGTCCTGTGGTATTCCGAATCAAAATGTTAAATTATATTTATGAATCATGGATGCCACATCCCCTGGACTAATCGTGATGGTATAGGGGTGTATTAGTGCACAACGCTTGGGTGACTTGCACATCTGTGAAGGCACCATTAATGCTGAACAATATAAACAGGTCAATACATATGCTGCCATCACGATGACGTCTTTTTCAGGGAATGCCTTGCTTATTTCAGCAATACAATGCCTAATCACATTCTGCATGTATTAAAATAGCATGTCACTGTTGTCAAAGAGTCCGGGGACTAAATGGGCCTGCATGTAGTCCAGACCTGTCACTTAATGAAAGCATTTGGTGCACTATGAAACAGAAATAAGATACAGGAGACCCCAAACTGTTGAGCAGCTTAAATCCTATATCAGTCAAGATTGGGGATACATGTTGCTTTAAAACTACAGCAATTGGTCTCGGTACTCAAACACAGAGTATTTTTAAAAGAGGAGATGCAACACAGTGGTAAACATGCCCCTGTACCAACTATTTCAAAACGTGTTTTTGGCATCAAATTCAAAATGTGTATTTTCCCCCCAAAAGATTCTCAGTATTAACATTTGATATGTTAACTATTTTCAACAAAAAATATGGATGAATAATTTGCACATAATTGCATTCTGTTTTTAACAGCATTTTACGCAGCGTCCCAACCGTTTTGGAAACAGGTTTGTAAGACTAAATATTGAACAATACAAAGATGCTTATTGGTAGCACTGAATGTTTCATATTAAAAACACTTTTGATATACCACAATTTCAACTGTATACTCCATGGCTTCCTGTTCAGATATGTGCAATGTCACTTCATCCATGACAACCTCATTTTCAGACACCTCAAGGTTCTCCATGGAGTGCTCTGTAAATGAGAGGTTCTTGGATAAGACTAAGGAGAAAGCAGAACAATGCCATGAATTCCATTGTTTTAGAGATCATCTATGTGCTGCACAAGTACCCTTAGTCAACAAACACTTATATGCCATAGGAGACAAAGTTGTAACATACATACCACACATGTTCATAGTCTGGATCTTGTCGGCTATGTTGGTCCTCTGGCTAGGTCCACCAACACTCTCAACCTCCCAAAGCAGGTCTCTGTCAGCTGGATGAAGTCTCAAGTACTTCTCACATACTGGAAACAACAAAACGTATTTAATGATCCGGTCAACAGGTTAAAGTGAAGTTGGGGGTAGGGCTATAGAATTTGGATAAAATATTGAATAATGTTTTTTGGCAAAATATAAGTTACAGTTAAGAATTTCAAACACTTGGGTGAAAAGAGATATAATAATAATAGATAGCAAACATAACAGATTACATCACTACTAAAATGAGATAATAAAAATCATAGACTACAGAATTGTTTTCTTTTTTTGTTGTTTGGAAACATGTTACACCAATATCAAGGTACAGTCTGGTGTTTGCTATGCTTATACCAAGAGCAGTAGTTTCAACCAAACTTTGTAAACCCTTGAGAGATATTTTTTTCCCCATACTAAGTATACAGTGGGGCAAAAAAGTATTTAGTCAGCGACCAATTGTGCAAGTTCTCCCACTTATACTTATTTTCCACCATAATTTACCAATAAATTCATAAAAAATCCTACAATGTGATTTTCCGGATTTTTTTATTCATTTTGTCTTTTATAGTTGAAGTGTACCTATGATGAAAATTAACAATTGGGTGTTTCCAACTTTGTCGAACCATGTTTTTATGGCCCCCGCATTGTCCACAAGGGCAAAGTCATGCTGGAACAGGACAGGGCCTTCCCCAAACTGTTGCCACAAAGTTTGAAACACCCAATGGTCTTTGTATTTTAAGATTACCCTTCACTGGGACTAAAGGGCCTTGTACAGAGCCCTGACCTCAACCCCACTGAACACCTTTGGGATGAATTGGAATGGCAATTGCAAGGCTTGTCTTTTGGCTGAATGGGCACAAATTCCCACAGAGATACTCCAAAATCGTGATCCTGTGGAAAACCTTCACAGAGGAGTGGCACCTGTTATAGCTGCAAAGTGAGGGCCAAGGGGAGGCCAACTCTATATTAATGCCCACGGATTTTGAGTGGGATGTCCAACAAGCTCATTTAGGTGTGATGGTTGGGTGGCCACATACTTTTGTCCATATAGTGTAATTAATCTGTATACTCAGATGATTACCTTTATACATAGCTTTTGATAGGGAGCCTTTCAACCCAAGGCAGTCCTCTTCTTTAAAACTGTCAACAAAATTCTCCAGCATTTGAAGGCCCAGGCCATTGCCCCGGTGACTCTTCCTTACGAACATGGAGTCCATGACAGGAAGCTGATAGCACTGAGTTATATAGGAACTGCACAAGCTGCCTGTAGAGAAAAACATAAAAGCACATGACTAGATAGTATAGAAATGTATACGGGAGAGTATACAGCACATATAAACTCTATAACAAACTTGGATAGGTTTTGTGAGTTAGGCACTGTCTTTGCTTCACACACATTCTGTATCTGTGTAGTAGACAAATGGAGAGGCAGGACACAAGCGCAGGGAGAACAGAGGACATGTAATAAATGAAATGTAACTGACAGGAACAAAAACAAATCACATAACAACGTTACATAGGTAAAACCCGGATACAATGGGGAAGCAGGGAATTATCCAGGGTCTGTGATGAGGGAAAACAGGTGAGTGTGAGGGAGAGAGGGCATTGGATTCATTGGCATTCACTGGGGGGCTGGGGGAAATCAAAAGCAGCAGCAACCATGCCCGGTGCTTTGCCGAAGCCCACAGACCTGTAGGGAAAGGTCTCTGTGAGCAACCAAAAACAGCTAACCCCACATATGAGAATCAGAGTGCCGGCTGAGGGACTGACAACTGGACAGTGGGAACAGTGCAGGAACTTCTGGGATGCTCTCCTCTGTGGCAGCTGCTGGGGCCGATAGTCTTCCTCTTACTACCGGATCCGCCTTCACGGGGGTCCCACGCCTGAGACGTAGACCATAGCCTCCTGAAGTCCGTGGGCATCCCTCATGACTGACGAACCTGGTGACTGGTACTCCTCTCGCAGCTGCTCGGGCCGAGTGCGCCTCTCTTGCTCCCGGGTCAGCCTCAGTGGGGGTCCCATGGCAGAGCTGGCACACCATTGCATTTTCAGTGCGCTTTAGGTTATCAACCAGCCCTGACATCATGGCTAGAGTGAGAGAGTGAGGCCCCTGTGGTGGACGAGTGGTTAAGGTGCACTGAGCGCATGTGGAACGCTGCACACATCCGTTTTCAGCATGATGCCAACAGAAGGTCCAAGGAGACCGTTGCCACATTGAGGCAGAGGTTTTCTTACAGAGTGTCCGGGTCTGGCTCTCGACCTGGAACTTGCACCTCTGCCTGCCCTGCTGCAAGCTGTGGCCGCGGATTGTGGGGCCAGTCGAAGTCCCGAGGAGAGTGAATGAGGTAACTTACAGACAGTGATTCCCTGTCGATTACTGTTTTAACCACCCATTTACTGTCTCTCTCCTCAAGCCGGTGATAGCAGGCCCTCTCTATGATGCTGGGGTTGGGGAGATAACCCCCTTTCCTCCTCAGGACATCGAGGGGGATCTGGCCTACTCGGTCCATTCCGTCCTGGACTCGAGGCGCCGGGCGGGGATTCTCTGGACTGTTGTTGTCTTTACGCACACTTGTTCCTTGTCCCCTTATCATCATGGGTATATATATTCCCTCTGCTCCCCTTGTCATTGTGCTTGATTGTTCTATGTGGAGTGTCGATTCCTGAGGTACCAGTTATCTAGGCATTTGCTTTGTTTCCACATTCACACTGTTTATTGTTATGTGTTTGAAATCTGCACGTTAAGCAATGCCTTTTTGCCGCAAGTGCTCATTATTCCAAGAGAAAATAAACTCCTTATTGCTCTGAACTCCTGCGACTGGCTCCCCATACACATGCAACACTATCTATCATTTAAAGACGATAATACTCCATAATAACTGATTCATAATGACAACTGACAAAAATTGCATTTATCATGCTAATTTTATTTTACATACCAGAAAGTTTGACGGAGTAGAACCCAGCTGCCTCTCCATCCCTCCAGAAAATTTTAGCTTTGTCGCTCTCCGCATGGCAAAGGAAAGGTATCTCATCTGAATCCATTTCGTTGGCTCTGTACACACAACGGTTCAAAATGTACAGAACGATCCTCTCCCCCAAAGTCTTCACCTGCAGAAGAACTCACGTCAGAAACCATGTGTGTCTACCAGTCATTTCACTCATCCAATACTGACCAGTTCTTGCTTAGCTCTCATGCGCAGGCTGTCTCTATACAACCAGCTGCATATTTCCACAAATAACAGCTGATATAGTCTTTGAACAAGGTAGCATTAAGAGATCGTACCTCAAGACATCCATCTCTGTTAGGGTCTGCGGTTTTTAGAATGTCCTCCAGTGGCCACCATCTATCCAGCAGGTACAAGCCAACCGCTGAGAGAAATAACACTTAAATCATAGCATCTTACTTGGAGAGGTTGGGCTTATAGAAGAATGGATAGGCATGCCTCATTATACTGTAATTATTTATGTCTGGTTTGGAGACTTTACACACGTTTTGTGAATTTAAATGCTCAATTCATTATTTAAAACAGGATTGTGAATTGCAACCTTAAAGTCAAACATGTCTCCCAAAATCAGTGGGGTTAGTGATCTCCTCCAGCTCTAGAAGTCACCGGTTTGTAAGCAAAGCCTGACAGTTGGTATGGTTGTATTTATGGTCAGTCTTTAATATGTTTCCTCATAAGACAGGCTGCATGCCCCAGTTTAGATGTTGCATTTATACAAAGACGTTGCCTGCCACGTTATTGACTCTGGCTCCAGATTGCATAATGACATTATAACCTCATCAGTAAAACATACTTCAACAACAACAGGGTTTCAGTTAGTCACCTTTAAACTGGTCTTGTGGGGAAAATAGGGCCAGGATCTTTTGTCCTGAGCTATCTCCATACAGTGGGGTAAAACCCACATGGGAAAGACGAATGGGCACCTAAGAGAAGACCGGAGCACAAGGTCAATCAATTGAATTGTTTCCAGTGTAATTCCATAAATAGTAAACAAAAAATTAAAGAGACTATTTGCACCATTGTTTTCATATGGGTGGGACAGGTGAAAGGTCATCTTGAAATGTTCCTATATATAGCATATCAGCATGCATAAGTGAATATATATATATATAGTCATGCATGCTCAAAACCACGCTCAACAGTTTATATAATATACAGTATCATGTACAGTGTATGAATGGTGTAAAAGCCATTTATTTAAAGGTCAATGCTTGTGTGAATTTTCAATATATGTACAATTTATAATTTTAGAATTATTTTCAAATACCACTGATTACTAGACTGTTTTGCATATCTTACTTTGAATATTGCTACTCTTTCTACATCAGTTCAGAAATTATTACCTTACCTATCTGCGTCCTTGCATGTAAACACATTTGTTTTTACACAATAAAACTTTAATGCATTAATATCTTATAGTCTACAGTTTACCATTATTTTTATTTTTGGCCACATTCTAAAATGCTTTTAGAACCCGTTTCTAATTACTAGCCAGATGCTCTAACCACAAAGATATCTGCTGCCAGGTTCTGTCTGATTTATGTCAAGTGAAGTCCAAGCACTTTTACCTGTTTGGACAGCTACGGGTGAGGTGCTTTTACCTGCGTGTCATTTGCAAGGGTCAAGTATTCCGGTGAGTCTGGATTGCTGTAGAGGATGCTGTTCATGTATTCCTGGGCAGATCTCTCAATGACCTCTTGGCTCACACTAGCTAGGCCATCCACAGGGAACTCCATCCTTACAGGAACACAGAGCAGTCAGTCACTATAGTTCACAGACAAGCTCTCTGTAAACACAACATGTGAATTCCCTTAAACAATCCTTATTTCACCAGAAAAGTAATCTAAATATTGTAACATGTGAAAATGTTCACATGGGAATCACATGGATAGCCAAAACACAAATGGTTAGACTATTATTCAAAATGGGTATAGCATTAATTTATTTAACTAGGCATGTTCAACATAGATATTACGCTTATATTTGTTAGTGCACTAGTTCAACTGCTGGATGAAACTGAGCACCAAGCCCTTTGCATAATATGCAAGTTGTAGTTTGATAGGCGGCTGTGAGGGTACCATGCAGTACAAGGAAAGCATTGAGCTGCCTCCATAGCCGCTGGCATACTATACTGGAAGACTACAGATCCAATATTGTTAAGAAAACTACAACTCCCACATTTACAGGTCACTTGTGAATGAGCAGATTTTGTCTTAACAAGCTAATAGTTTAATCTGTACTATTTGTTAACAGTCAAGCAGACAAGATTGTGCACTTTACAGATCTCCAAAACCTGT
This sequence comes from Esox niger, assembly GCA_016801105.1. Classification (NCBI taxonomy): domain Eukaryota; kingdom Metazoa; phylum Chordata; class Actinopteri; order Esociformes; family Esocidae; genus Esox; species Esox niger. The sequence goes on from JACXGJ010006116.1 coordinate 10,999, forward strand.
GACAGTCATTTTAGGACACAGAAAATGACAGTGTACTCTGTGGGTACACATTATAACAATATATTTTGTAAATGAATGATGTGCATTCATCAGTTTTTTTATTAATGTATAATTTTGTCATTGCTAGTCTATTCTAATTAAATAGTCATGGCTATTTAAAAGGGCCCAAAATAGATTGTTATTTTTGTAAACCTCTCTAAGTACCATTGTTGATCATTCAGCATGCATAAAGTGATCAACAAAACATGTAGGAAAAGAAAGATTACACATCCACTGAGCTGTCATTGTTATGCAATTTAATCCACTTGTCACAACAAATGGCAACAATCCTCTTTAGATCTTTCAGGCTTACCTGTGTTTCATTAAGGAGCGGTCAAGGTTATTTTAACTGTCCCAAAACAATAGAAGATAAAGTAAATAAATGGTAGGGGCCCTTATTCATTTTGTTAGACATTAGACATTTGCTGAAAATAATATTAAAAGAGATGCTTGTGAAAGACTGAAAGATCCTAAGGAAACGGCTTCTATAAGATCCCTGTGGTAGTTAAAGTCTGTTAAAGTGGAGCAGGCTAACACTAACATTCCCAACGAGCTACTCAGAACCACCAAAGGAATAAATACAGGCCTCCACATGCTGAGAAAAAGAGAGAACTGCACAAGAAATCTGTTTTCAGATATAAGAGTAGAATGGATCTACTTTCACAGCACTAACCACAAAGGGTCATTGACTACTTAAAGACATGATTAGCTGAATATGTTATAACATCAGTTGGATCCTTTCAGAAATGGTTCTACCCAACACCTGCTAAGAAGCAATAAGAACACAAAGTATAAATAAACACTGAACTTGTGTAACTCAATTGGTAGAACATGTGTTTAGTGCCAGTATTATGGGTTTAATTTCCATTTTGAAAAAGCGTGCATAAGCTCCAGATAAAAACCTCTGCTAAATTTCACAAATCTAAACTAGCCAACCTCGAGAATTCTAAAACAACATCTACAATGTCAGATGAGTATATGTCTAAATGCATAGGTCAAATGTGCTAGTGACTTAGTAACACATTTAATACTAGAACACCTGTAAACGCTTCCTTTTCAAACAGCATTTCATATACCCCCCATCCACCTCGCACTCATACAACCACACCCCAACTGCCACTGCCCCCTCCTGTCTAAAGACAAGGGGACAAGGTGTTTTGTTTTGGAAATTCACAGAAATCTCAATGACAGATGGCAGTGGCGTTTTAGGCTACTGCCATTTTAGGCAATTCTTAAATACAAACATGTTGTTTGGGGAGCTAAATTGGCACTGGGTTACACATGTTTTTAGAGAAAACATCACAGGGTTATAATGGATATTTCCTGAAACAGAACTGGAATGCAATGAGTTGCCCCTCAGGCACATTTCAACGACATACACACACTAAACATTCAAATAAGAAAAACACAGTGCTATGTAGTGTGTGTGTTACATAAACAAATTCTGCGGGTCTATTTACAACTGACCAAGCAGGGTAAAGATCTGAGCCCACAACCTCTCGGCCATACTTTTGGATTGGAGAACGAATATAGATTGGCAGGGGGCTGAGGCTCAGACACATGCTAATAGACACATGCCCACCATACACACACAAGTACATTCTTGTCAACACAACACAGACTCTCCATCAAGTCCCAACCAACCAAACACACCCTCCTGAGTCTATTCAAACCACATGATCAGCTGGCGGCCAAAAAGTTCCCTGGACTTGCAGTACAGGTTTGCTCCATCTCAACCCTCCTTTTGGACAGAACTTGTGTGTCGACAAAGTGTTGATGAGTTCATAGGCAAACATTTTTGATGACTTAGCATGAAACAAGCTAAAAAAAGACATTTAATGCAGTACGTTTCATCTTCACATCTTACATCTCTAGTGCACAATAAAAACATTGTGAATAACAGAAGCTTGCAAGTACATATAACTTTCCAGTTGTTCAAAGTGCTTACGTACTTAATTGCCTCACCATAACAGGGAAAATATGTCAGGTCTTAGTGAGAATTTGCTTACTAATATAACCACACCCTTCCAAACAGACAAGCTACGAGGTGGGGGTTTCCACGATGGTCTTCCTTGGTCTATAAACCTTATTGTTACTGGTCAGATGCTGTATCCGCTAGGCTACCTGGAATTCCTTCGATGACTTGAATGTCTGCGCTACTTACACATCCTGCCAAAGAGGTAGAGGCCAGAAATGTACTATGGTTATTGTACTATGGTAATATAGTATTACTATGGATGAAAAACCCTTCCCATTAAACAAAAATGAGTCATTGATTTAATGAAATGCCTGGCTAATAATAACATACCTATGGAGAAGCATGCTATATGAAGTATCATGCTATATGAAGTATCATGCTATATGAAGTATCATGCTATATGATGAGGGGTCAGGATGGAGTGAAGGATGAACAGAGTAAAATACTGCAGGGTCCTTCAGGAATACCTGATCCCAACCACATGGGACCTCAGAGTCGGGAGCATCTTTCTGTGTGACAACGAGCCGAAGCACACAGCCAAGACAATGCTGGACTGGCATCAGGTCTGTTAATGACCTTGAGTGGCCCAGCCAAAGCTCTGATTTGAACCCAATTGCACTGTGTGGAGACCTAAAGATGGCAGTTCACCGACGCTCCCCATCCAATTTGACAGCGCTTGGTCAAGTTCAAAGTTTTATTCATCAAATGCACCACATAACACAGATTCATTCTGAACAATGAAATTCTTGTGACATGGCACACGACATCTATGCAGTAAGAATTAAGAAATATATAAAGCAAATACATAAAATTGGTACTAGTTTACGTTGTTAAGTGTAATTGGTACTAGAGTGTAATGTGTCTATTAATGGTAGATATAAAATATTTTTTTAATGAAGATTGAACATACATAAAAAGGCAACAGAGCATTTGGAATCCTCATGTGTGATAAGTATGATTATAGATCACTGTTGATGGTTGAGGAGTCTTATGGCTTGAGGGAAAATACTGTTTGAGTTTGGAAGTGCCTGCCCCAATTCTCCGGTAACGTCTACCAGATGGTAGCAGTATGAACAGACCATAGCCTGGGTAGCTGTAGTCTTTGATGATGTTCCGGGCTTTTCTAAGGCATTGTGTATGGTAGATGCCTTGCATGGATGGGATATTGCAGCCGATGACGCGCTCCGCAGACTTCACCACCCTCTGCAGGGAATTGCAGTGGAGCAGCTGTTGTACTAGGCAGTAATGCAGCCTGAGAGGATGCTCTCAATGATGCATCTGTAGATGTTGGTTTGAATTTTTCAGACATGCCAAACCTTTTGAGTCGCCTCAGGAGGTATAGTGGATTTGGGCTGTTTTCCCTGTCGAGTTCAAAGTGGAACTCCCCTCTGCCACCTCCTGAAGTCCACAATCATCTCCTTAGTTCCCTAACTCATCTCTATAAGTGGTCTCATTATTGATGAAGATGAGTCCCAGGACTCATCTTGTGTCAGCCGTGACCTTAAGCATGACGTTAGAGCTGTGTGGCCACGCAATCATGCGTGGACAGGAGGGGACAGAGTACGCAGCAATGGGGGGCTCCGGTGCCCAGGGTCAGTGCAGAGGATGTGAGGTTGCCTATTCTCACCACCTGGGGTCTGGCCGTAAGGAAGTCCAGGAGTCAACTGCAAAGGGAGGCGTTAAGTCCCAGGGTCCTGAGCTTAGGAACCAGCTTAGCAGGCATACATGTGTTAAATGCTGAGCTCTAGTCCACAAACAGCATCCTCACGTATGTGTTGCCTTTTTCCTGGTGGGAGAGGGCGGTGTGTCGCTTGAGAGGATTTACAAGGAATGGTTTGAGAAACTTCCCTTAATCCTTATGTGCAAAGGTGATCGCTGCTGAAGACGCTTCTACCAACTACTAAATAATAAAGGGTCTGAATACTACTTATGTATACCACATCAATTCGGTACTTTCAATAAATTTGCATACATATCTAGAAACATTTTTTCATTTTATTGTTATGGAGTATTTTATATAAATTGATGGCATAATTTTCACAGAAATGTGGTCGATAACACAACAAAATGTGCAGAAAGTGAAGAGGTCTGAATACTGTAGAGACCTTACTGTCTTCAGCTGTAAATAGACCAGAGTGTATTCAGCTTAGTATTTAACTTGAACTGAATGGTGACAAGCTCAAATGCTTTATCTCTGTCTGTCTCATGCACTGCTAGTCCCGCTAACACACCTTCATGTCAGATGCCATTAATGACCAAACAGACATTGCGTGTTGTGTCAATGATCTGTGTGCATGCGTGTGCGTACATAGTGAGAGTGTAGACGTGTTCTTGAGAGAGTGTAGACTTTGAAAGTGAGTGATTCCCATATCAACACAACTACAAATAAGAAGATAGCAATGAATGTATGCATGCACATGCAAAATTGTACAATGTGTGGGAATTTGTGTGCAAGATTGTATAACTAATGAACAGTGAAAGCCACCGTCAGTTTAAATATGCGTGATGTATAATTCCATTGAATTCCAGCTGTACCCCACTTCTTTCTCTCCCTCCTTACACACCCCCAGGGCAGTAAATGCCAGAACTATGCTCCTTTATACTAGCCAGCTGTTTGGTTTAGCTCTGTCCTTGTGCATGAGACAACACGAAACAGCGCTTCTTACTACCGGGTAACCAGATTTTGATGCAAGTTCTATAAAAATCTTAAAGCATGACTTGGACGTTGGACGTTATACGATGACTTTGAGGCACTATGAAGCAGAGGAGTGATCATTTTCACCAGACTATATATTCAGGGACAGGTCTTTTTTAATCCCGTATTTATTATGTTTTAATTCATTTTCATTCTGTAAGACAATAGTGTGTTTTTACTTGGACCGTTGTTTAACCATCATCCACAATATTACAGGAACAGAATGTGCAGATGGTGCGTCTTTCAGTTGATCTGATGTGGATGGAAGCTTTCACTGAAAATCGCAGATTGATTGTGTAGGCAGAATGTTCATGCTGGTCATTGTATCTCTTTTTATAGTTGTGATGACTTCAGAATAATTCTGATTGGTTATCATACATGCTTTGCTTCTGTCCATGTCCAAGGTTAGTGTAAAATATGTAAACGTGATTTTATTATGTTTGCGAGAACAAGGGGCATGACTGAAATATGTGATGTCATTATTTTTCTGTTCAGATAAGAAAATCAGATAATATACTGTAAAGTGTTAAAAATAAAAAATATATATATTTAAAACCAAATGAGGTAGTCCATATTGTTGAGGAGTAAGTTGAGGTTTCCATGTAGATATATTGATTGACAGCCACATAGGCTAAATACATGCACACAGTTTGTGGTTGACCATTTCCATTATAATAGTGAAAAAAGTTACAAAATTGTGCACCTGGTGCAAGTTCAATGTTACAAGCACAACAAAAATTTACTATGCCCACAAAACAGGTTATGGATTTACAGTACAATACATTTTCCGAGACATACTGAAGACTCAAGAGGCTTTAGATTATTTTGATGTGTAAACTTGCACATATCAATAGCTCAAGATGCCAACTTACTGGAAGTACTGGAAATTGAGTACAATTCTAGATAGCCTTATTTGTGTTTACATGACCATTTTCATAGTGTTTAAATTTAAACCAGCAGGTTTGATATGTACTTTGCAGGATTGTGGGTGTCAATTGAGGGAAAATAAAGCGATATGCTTGTGAACTGCTCTCAAAACATCGTATAATGTTAATAAGCCTTAAGCCCTTACATACCTGAGCATACCGGCAACATTTTCCCACTCCTTGTTAGCAGATATGAAAACATGACCTTTATAGTGCCACTGATTGGTAAATTTAAATGCACCTACACACATGATGTCTTGCCATTATTGTGAACATGTTCATCAAGTTTAATTAAGATCTGAATATCTATGTCAGATTGGAGCCCACCTCAAATAGTGGCCAAGTTTTTTATGTTTTAGTCTGAAAAATATAGTGATCATCAATACACGATACATGATACACGATCATGAACTTATATGCAGACCGGCAAAAAAAATCCATCACGGCTGACTTATTGGGTCCTAGAGTAAAATGTGTTCCTTCTGTGGATGCGGACTTTTGTGCCAACATTTTGTCACACCGGTGAAGGGCGTGACCTTTTGAAAATGTCCCAGCATCGCTTTTTATAGCGCTATCGTGCGGCCAATTGGCATACCGTTTCATTGGACTGTGTAAAGTAGACCATTGGACCCTGATAGTCAGTATGTCTAAACTTGTAAAAGCCAAGCAAAAACACAAATCACACCTAACTGCAGAAAGTGCGCAGTTATTACGCACTCGCGATCGAGCATAGTTGAACCGTTTTCTTACGGCACAACCGTGGCAGTGATTAAATACAAAACTTCGGAACACAGTATTACATATAGTATTGGGAAATCGAGAGCAGAAGAAATCAGTGGGGAGTATAGTCGCGTACGCAAAAAGTGGGTGTGTATCCCTAGCAATGCACGCAGCAAGACTGGAATACAATAATTACAACAACTACTAAAACACAGCCATTAAAACACGCATAGTCGCATACTATTCGAAAACCTGTTATGAAATAATAACCAAGATAAAGCACTCCCGCAGGTGATGTGACAGAACATCAATCTTAACTCGTTGTAACCTTCTTGAAATACTGCAATTTGCAAGAGAACATTGTGGAATAACGTGTATTTAGTTAAACTAGAATATGACTACCCGACTAGACCTGGCTTGCGAAATTACCGTAGTTTTCAACTAACACCACTTTTTACTACCAGAAAACAATAAGTTATACATGTATTCCGTTTCTTACATAACGCCGACTATTGTGCTACATGTCCCATGACGGTGGTTGAATTTGGGAATCCAATCATGGTCTGCTGGATAGTGTCTGTGTTCTGGTTTTGGAACATGTTGTTCTCGAGATATTTGCATAATACTCCGCTTACAAATAAAACTACTCCAACTAGATACGACGTAGTAAGCACCGTTTGTTATGAAAAGCTTTAAGTCACTGGGTTCAAACTATAGCCTACATACATTTAGTCTCTTGTCATCGCGCCCTAATTCTATAACTCGCTTACAACGTTAAATAAAAATAGGCGAACAGTTCACATACAGCCATAACCTATAAAACGCACCGTGCGTAAAATAGTCAAAAATCACAATATAACTTACCTTTTTCGAGTTCTATAATATTTCAGTCTCAAAGAAGTAACCCAGTATCTTTATTAATTAAAATTCCTCGTGTAAACATCAGTACGTATGTGCAGTGCTTGGTTTCGCGCATGCTCGCCACACATTGTCCGGTGCCCAAGCGGCCAACTGATGAGCGCGCATAATCTCTTTACATAACCGACTTTCCTCGCAGCCAAAATACATTTCAGAACATTTTACTGACCCCAAAACACTAGACTGTGAATCTCGTATGTCTATTTGCCAAATGACACACCCAAATTGAAACAGAAAAATACTGTAATATTATAGGTTATTCCACCAAATGTTTTGTAATTAATTATTTAAAAAATTGTTTACACTAGAGTATATAAACTAAATACGTTAATTTTTTATAGAAAAATAAAAATGGGTACACTTTCATTGGATGTCAGCCCAGGTCTCAGACTGCTGAGGTGTGGAAAGCACATTACTATCCACAGAGAATGAAGGTTTACCTGGAAATGGTTTCAATAAAGGGAGGTTGGTCTTGCTGTGAACTCTCAGTCAGAGACGATCAGTTACAACGTCAGACTAGCAGACTTTCTTAAGAATTATTCTCAAAATGATTGCTCACATCAACATTCACATCTACATTACAAGTCAAACATTTGCAGACACCTACTTATTCAAGAGTATTTCAAATTTTTTCTTTATATTTTCCCCATTGTCGAATAAGAGTGAAGATACCAAATCAGTGAAATAACACATATGCCTTGGTTATAACAGTGGGCCTATAATGAGATATGATTTCGATTTTATCACGGCACTTGTGATAGGTTGCCTTTTTTACCAAATTTGATTCTTCTCCCATTTTCATGATGTGCAATATGCATTTTTGGCCTTATTGAGTTATTGCAACAACTGCCGAGTGTGTTCATGAGAAATCAAGTAGCAAATCTGTGTCTTATTACACCTGTAGTTGAACCATGTGTGTTCCCCTAGCACACACATGTTCGAGGAGAGTGCATTTACTGGCCAATAACCATAATTGCACTTGCAGGTACCCAAAGCACAACCAAGGATTTGATTGATCGTAAGGGTTTAATTTGAGTTTGTCAATTTACAGTTGATTGGCAGATTATCAGGAAGCTTTGCGAAGAGCTTGATTTTTCTACAGATTCTCTTCTCCAAGTTCTCCCTAAGATATCAAGATTATTAGACAGATGTGTTACACTGAGCTGATAGGTGGCTGCCCTTCTAATCCAGTCACTAGAGTGCTGTATACATTTCTTTAAAGGTCTACCACTGTAATTATTTAAATGCACATTTTTTTATTTGGTATATTTATTCATTAAATCAATTTAATTGTACCGTCCTAGTTTTTCTTTATTGCTGCAACATTATTCACCTGTGTATTCACGGTGTACCTCAATGAATCTGCTGGCCCAAATGAGGCTTCCTTATGGCTGACATCTGGTTTGAAGGTGGTTGTATATGGCCCAGTTCTGGGGCCCTTGTTGAATTACTGGCTGATATGAGGTTATACATTGGGAGGTTTGGGGCTGACTTCAGAGCAGCCACAGACAGGCCACAGTAGGGCCAGAAATCCAAAACGGCATTTTGGGCCAAATCTGTCCTAAATATATTTTGCTATCTGTGTATGTATTGTGTTTGTGAAAAGTGCTCAAAGCTCCTGAAATCTCCCTTCTCTATTGTGTAGTGAAAATTCATGAATTTAGAAATATATTACATAAAATGTGTCTTCAATATACAAGCAATACCCCAATGGGCCAGTTTATATGAAAATATGTTTTCAGACCATTTGCCGTGCTACTCCAAATTGAGCCAATTGAATCCTATGTCCTTTTATTGTCCTTGAGATTTCTCTAGAACTGTGGCAAATTCAATTGACTGGACATGATTTAGGAAGGCAATGTCATGGAGCTGGTGGAATTGGTGGAAGGACTCAGGCGCAGAGACAGTATGAAGGTATAATGAATCCATAGTTTAATTGAAGGATGAACAAAAGAAACAAACAAACTCAAAGCGGCTCTCCTGACTGGGTAATAGCGCCTACGGCTAACAACCAAAATAAACCACACCATGTGCCCAAAACAGTCAACTTAAATAGGTTCCCCAATTGGAGGCAATACACAACACCTGCCTCCAATTGGGGAGACCCAAGTGCATAGAGGTGGCTAGAGGCACCTCTATTTGCCACGTCCTGACTATGGCCCCAGCCAGCGCAAAGATGGCTAGGGGCATAGCCAGGACGTGACAGGCAAAATAAATGGTAATTTCTGGAAAAGGGAATTATTATTATTATTTAAATGCAATTGATTTAATTTGGTATATTCATTAATAAAATAATTATACCAAATAAAAAACAATATATTAGTGACATTCAAGTGTACATTTTGAGTTACCTAATGTTTTGACCCACAACCACCAACAGAACAGAAACTGCAATTATTTTGGCCAAAGACGATTTATTTTCTAAATGTAATAGTCATAAATAATCTGCGATTAATAACTGCTTTTGTAGCATAAAGTCAATGTCATCAGCAGCCAATGTTAGCCAAATATATCACTGTTCTGAGGCCCAGCAAGCAGAAACACATAGCTTATCTGTACGCAGCAAAAGCTAAAGTACGTAAGTTTTCCGCATTAACACGTTGCTATTCAGTTTGTCTGGATTGTGGACAAATTCCTACCATATCAATAGTTACTTTTGTAACTCCTGTTCTATGAGTGGAGCGTCGCCCATAGGGTCTTCTCTCCTATTGGTTTACCCCACTGCCCAATAGGCAGTAACTGAATATTCAAATCATCTTGTTCATGGCCATCTGCCCCAAAAGTCTCACACCCCACTCAGCCACCCGACATACCTTTCTTCATGAGAAAAGTAGTCAGAGCATGAACCCTATGGAGTTAAGTAAGTAACTATCGTTCTACTTCGTCAAGCTTTGCCCATAGGGGCTTTGCTCCTATTGGTTTAGGGCAAAGCAAGCGAGCCCAAGATTTACTCCCTGCCGGTCACCAACCTCACCCGAGACAAGTGCCTAACAGGACAGCTCAGACATGCGATGTCCCCCGTGCCCCTGAACCACTTCCATCCCGCTCACCCAGCAGCACGTACGTTTACACACTGACACACAGTCCCAAAACGAACGCACACACGGAACCAACCCATCTGGTACCTCCTCATTCAGTAAGAAATGAATCGGAGCATCCAAGGCCAGCCCAAAAAACATGCTGAGACCCTGACTCGGCGCACAAGCAGACACTCAAGCAACCTATCCAGGCAAACCGGAACCTCGGACGGAATCCTGAAAATGTCCCGTACCAATCGTTCGACGTACAACACTCACATTCTGGCATCAGCCACGCTGAGCACAGAGTGAGCCAACGTACCCACAGCCACGTCACACAAGTAGAATCTGACAAACGGCAAAGGCATCCCACACAACGCCCCCACGCCTCTGAATAAGGCGGCCGAGGCCTCCACCCCACACATGGAGTGCACCCAAAACCCCCTAGGCGCAGGAGTGCCACATGACACGTAGGCCAGATCAATCGTCTCACACAACCAGTGAGACAGGCGCTGTTTGGAGAACGGCTGGCCCACCTTAGGGCCTCCGTAACACACAAAGAGCTGGGGCGCGGTCCGCATCTCAGCCATGCGCTGCACATATGGTGCTATAGCGCGCACCGGGCACAGGCGATGCAACCTCTCCTCCCTCGCACCCACATGGTGAGTGGGTCAAAACGGCCACGGCACCGTCTTTATGGAACCCTGTTGCAGCAGCCTGGACCTCTCAGGAGCCAGGCCTGTAACACTGTCCCAACACAGGGAATGCCGCGATCGAGCCGTTCGCCTGAGACAACGCCCTGTGTTGGTGCGGGATCGGCCACGGCGTACCCATCGCCATTTGGGCCGCCACCACGAACCACAGGACAGCCGGGCGAAACGGGGCGATCACGATAAGTGACAGCCCCTCCGACCGCACCCAAGACATAACAGGGAGAATACACTGAAGAGGAGGAAATGCGTATGGCAGCACTCTCGGTCACGGCCGGTGAGCCAACGCATCCACACCCAATGGAGGCCTGTACTGAGCACGCAGCGAAAACCACAGGGGGCAGTGCTCGTCCACTTGGGACGCGAACAGATCCACCTGTGCCTTCCCGAAACTTCTCCAGACCTCGACTACAATGTCGGGATGAAGACGTATATTTAAAAAAAATAGGCAGTCACTGAAAATTCTAATATGTAAATCACCTTACTCATGGCCATCTGCCCCATGGCAATGGGAGAAGGTCTCACACTCCGCTCAGTTTCCCGACACTTTTTTCACGAGAAAAGCAGTCAGAAACCTGTCAGGGCATGAACCCTAAGGGCGACGCTCCACTCAGAACTGGAGTTAAGCAAGTAACTATCGTTCTACTTTGTCAAGCTTTGCCCATAGGGGCTTTGCTCCTATTGGTTTAGGGCAAAGGAAGTGAGCTCAAGATGCACTTCCTGCCGGTCACCAACCTCACTAAAGAGACAAGTGTCACTGTATAGAGCACATAAATACCTGGATGAACCAAAATTGTCTACAATTAAACCAAGATTAAAGAGATTATTGTGTTTGGCAAAAAAAAAAGAACAAGTATTAGTAACGAGTTGGATTCTCGGGCCCTTAAAACCAATCTTGTTGTTCTGATAGACTCAGACCTCACATTTAACAGTCATATCAGATCGGTCACCAAAACAGCATTCTACCATCTGAAAAATATATCCAGAATCAAAAGCCTGTTATCCCAATAAGACCAAGAGAAGCTCATCCATGCTTTTATCTTTAGTAGGTTGACTACTGTAATGGCCTCTTAACTGAACTCCCCAAAAAGCCTGTAAAACAGCTGCAGCTCATTCAGAATGCAGCTGCTAGAATGTTAACCAGGACCAAGAGGACCGAGCACATCACTCCGGTTCTTAAATCTTTGCATTGGCTTCTGGTCAGTTACAGAAAAGACTTTCAAGTGGTGCTTTTAGTTTATCAATCTCTGAATGGTTTAGGACCCGAAAACATTTCTGATATCTTAGAAGAATATTAACCGAGCAGGGCTCTTAGATCCATGAATACAGTCAGCTAGTAGAGCCGAGAGTAAACATGGAGAAGCTGCGTTTAGCAGTTATGCTGTACACAACTGGAAAAAAACTACCAGAAGATCTTAAACGTTCCTCTGTGTATTTGCATAGAGACGGGACTTCCAGCACCTTGGTTGGTGTCGAGCGAGGTGCCCGCATCATGCGGGCGGCCTCAAAGAGTTCATCCCCCTCCTCAGGCACTGGCATCAGGATGCACAGGCGCCGTGCAGCAACAGAGATGGCAGAGAATAATTCCTCCTTCAACGCCAGGGGGTCGACGCTCCTGTCCTTCCGGGGGGTGATCACCACCGCATCCTCCGAGGAAGAGGTTGAACAAATCCATGTCAATTCAGCCAAACAGGGGAGAATAGTTCTGGAGGTGGGCCTGTAAACCTGTAAAGGGAGTAACGCGCAGGTTGTGCACACCAGCTCGCAAGCATGCAGCCGCCCTGAACTAAACAGCAAAGCATTTGTGCGTTGACCGTCGCGTCAAGCTCACTAATCCGGCACGCCGTCAATGAAGTCGCCGCCCGGGTCGGTGCCAGGATAGTAAAAAACCATTCCAGCCTTGGCTCTGTAGTAATCGCTGATTGCATAACTTAAACTTTTCTCGTAAAGAAAAAACGGACACCGGGGTGTGAGACCTCATAAAGCCATGGGGCAGAAATTGATTTGCCTCTTTTAATTTTCAGTGACTGCCTATTGGGCAGACGGCTAAACCAATAGGAGTGAAGCCCCGATGGGCAAAACTTCACAAAATAAGATTTTATTTTTGATTAATCAATCACTTTAAATAATAGCACGGGGGTGTAATGACTTCTATTTAGCATGATTTTGAATGTGATTGGTTAATTCGGAACACAGCCACAAGCCCAGTTGTAAGAGGGTGTTTTCATTTTTCCCTCTCTGTCACAACCGTGACGTTGTGCAGATATGGACCAGGCGCAGACAAGTGTGGCAGTCAGTGAGGTCTTTATTTGAACACAAAGAAACAGAAAACAATGAACACTTGATGATAATGGGTATAAAGCAAGTGTCAAACGAGAATAAAACTCACCACACACATCAGGACACAACGTAACATGAACAATGACTGACAACTGAGGGGAGCAGAGGAGAAACATTTAAACACATACAAATGGCTTAATTGGGACCTGGTGCAAGTGATATTTGGAGACAAGACAAATGAAGGGGACCGGGATGAGTTCATGGCAGTTGGAAAGACAGGAAAAGCGAGAGATGGCGGAGCAGTCTGTCACCTCATCATCATACCCTCGAAGATTTTCCGGCCTTAAACCCCAGGGAGCAAACAACAATTGTGATTAACTTTTTCAATTGTATTGTTCACATTACAGGTCACATTAAAAGAGTAAAAGTTCCGCCATGATTTATCTTTGTCTCCTTATTTCATATCACAAAAAAAGGCATTTTAACAGGGGTGTATAGACTATTTATATCCACTGTACATGTTATTTTTATGTATAAGTAGTAAATCCTTAATCAGAAAAGATCCACTTGTTTAGAAAGAAAATGTTTCATAATTTTTAAATAAAGTAGTAATATGTTGGATGAGTGTGTTAGGGATAACAGGTCCCCAGGGGCAAACTACCCTCTTTATGGTTATGCATGTCATTTGTTCAATCACAAGCTCAGTTTGTGCTTGCTAACTGTAATTATTGTTATTTACAAACATGTTTGCAGAAAAGACATTACATGGATTTAGATTAGATTCAACTTTATTGTCACTGAACAAGTACAAGTAATGTGCAATGAAATGCAGTTTGCATCTAACCAGAAGTGCAAATAGAGGGCAGAAAGTGTTTCAAGTATTAAGTATACAGTGGGGAGAACAAGTATTCGATACACTGCTGAGTTTTCAGGTTTTCCTACTTACAAAGCATGTAGAGGTCTGTAATTCACACATGATTAGATCATTTGCATTTTATTGCATGACATAAGTATTTTATACATCTGAAAAGCAGAACTTAATATTTGGTACACAAACCTTTGTTTGCAATTACAGAGATCATATGTTTCCTGTTGTTCTTGATCAGGTTTGCACAAACTGCAGCAGGGATTTTGGCCCACTCCTCCATACAGACCTTCTCCAGATCTTTCAGGTTTTGGGGCTGTTGCTGGGCAATACGGACTTTCAGCTCCCTCCAAATATTCTCTATTGGGTTCCGGTCTGGAGACTGGCTAGGCCACTCCAGGACCTTGAGACGCTTCTTATGGAGCCACTGGCTGTGTGTTTTGGGTCGTTGTGGAAAACCCAGCCAAGACCCATCTTCAATGCTCTTACTGAGGGAAGGATGTTGTTGGCCAAGATCTCGCAATACATGGCCCCATCCATCCTACTCTCAATACGGTGCAGTCGTCCTGTCCCCTCTTCAGAAAAGCATCCCCAAAGAATGATGTTTCCACTTCCATACTTCACGGTTGGGATGGTATTCTTGAGGTTGTACTCAACCTTCTTCCTCCAAACATGGCGAGTGGAGTGTATACCAAAAAGCTCTATTTTTGTCTCATCAAACCACATGACCTTCTCCCATTCCTCCTCTGGATCATCCAGATGGTCATTGGCAAACGTCAGACAGGCCTGGACATGCGCTGGCTTGAGCAGGGGGACCTTGCGAGCGCTGCAGGATTTTAATTCATGATGGCGTAGTGTCTTACTAATAGTTTTCTTTGAGACTGTGGTCCCAGTTCTCTTCAGGTAATTGACCAGGTCCTACTGTGTAGTTCTGGGCTGATCCCTCACCTTCCTCATGATCCTTGATGCCCCACAAGATGAGCTCTTGCATGGAGCCCCAGACCCAGTGAGATTGACCATCATCTTGAACATCTTCCATTTTCTAATAATTGCGCAAACAGTTGTTGCCTTCTCACCAAGCTGCTTGCCTATTGTCCTGTAGCCCATCCCAGCCTTGTGAAGGTCTACAATTTTATCCCTGATGTCTATACACAGCTCTCTGGTCTTGGCCATTGTGGAGAGGTTGGACTCTGTTTGATTGAATGTGTGGACAGGTGTCTTTTATACAGGTAACGAGTTCAAACAGTTGCAGTTATCACATGTAATGAGTGGAGAACAGGAGGGCTTCTTAAAGAAAAACTAACAGGTCTGTGAGAGATGGAATTCCTCCTGGTTGGTAGATGATCAAATACTTGTCATGCAATGAAATGCAAATTAATAATTTAAAAACATACAATGTGATTTTCTGGATTTTGTTTTAGATTCCGTCTCTCACAGTTGAAGTGTACCTATGGTAAAATGTACAGACCTCTAAATGCTTTGTAAGTAGTAAAACATGCAAAATCAGCAGTGTATCTAATAAGTGCAATGTATAGGGGTGTGATTTCTTTTTTGCCCCCTTTCTGATTTCTTATTTGTTTGCATGTTTGTCACACCTAAATATTTCAGATTGTCAAACAAATTCAAATATTAGTCAAAGATAACAAAAGTAAACACAAAATGCAGTTTTGAAATGAATGTTGTCATTATTTAGGGACAACAAAATCTAAACCCACATGGCCCTGTGTGAAAAAATGATTTCCCCCCTACAACCTAATAACTGGTTGGGCCATCCTTAGCAGCAACAACTGCATTCAAGTGTTTGCGATAACTTGCAATGAGTCTTTTACAGCGCTGTGGAGGAATTTTGGCCCACTCATCTTTGCAGATTTACTGTAATTCCACAACTGGAATAAACTACCAAAAGATCTTAGACGTTCCTCTGTGTATTTGCATAGAAACGGGACCTCCAGCACCATGGTTGGTGTTGAGCGAGGCGCCCGCATCAAGCGGGGGTTTTCGAGCATGAAATGCCTTTTTAAAGTCATGCCACAGCAACTTTAAAAATTCAGGTCAGGACTTTGACGAGGCCAAACTCCAAAGTCTTCATTTTGTTTTTATTCAGCCTTTCAGAAGTGGACTTGCTTGTGTGTTTTGGATCATTTTCCAGCTGCAGAACTCAAGTTAGCTTCAGGTTGAGGTCACACAGTTGGCCAGACATTCTTCTTCAGGATTCTTTGGTAGACAGCAGAATTCATGGTTCCATTTACCACAGCAAGTCATCAAGGTCCTGAAGCAGTAAAACAGGCCCAGACCGTCACACCACCACAACCATATTTTACTGTTGGTATGATGTTCTTTTTCTGAATTGCAGTGTTACTTTTACGCCAGATGTAAAGGGGGACACACATTACAAAGAGTTCAAATTTGGTCTCGTTAGTCCACAGAATATTTCTCAAAGGTCTTAGGGATCATCAAGATGTTTTCTGGCAAAAATGAGACAAGCCTTAATGTTTTTTATACTCAGCAGTGGTTTTCATCTCGGAACTCTGCCGTGCAGGCCATTTTTGCCCAGTCTCTTTCTTATGGTGAAGTCATGAACACTGACCTTAACTGAGGAAAGTGAGGCCTGCAGCTCTTTGTATGTTGTTGGGTCTTTTGTGACCTCTTGGATGATTGTTGCTGCACTCTTGGGGTAATTACGGTCGGCCGGCCACTCCTGGGTAGGTCCACTACTGTTCCATGTTTTGGCCATTTCTGGATAATGTCTCTCATTGTGGTTTGCTGGAGTCCCAAAGCTTTAGAAAGTGCTTCATAACCTTCTTCTCATTTGTCCCTGAATATATTTTGAGGATCTTTTGGTCTACTTCACTTTGTCAGGCAATTCCTATTCAAGTTATTCTGTGATTGACAGAACAGGTGTGGCAGTAATCAGGCCCGGGTGTGGCTAGAAGAATTGAACTCAGGTGTGATTAACCACAGTTGAGTTGTGTTTTTACAGGGGCGCAAACAGTTTTTCACACAGGGCCATGTGGGTTTGGATTTTGTTTTTCCTTAATAATAGCAACCTTCATTTCAAAACTGCATTTTGCGTTTCTAGGTGTTATCTTTGACTATTATTTTAATTTGTTTGGTGATCTGAAACATTTCCGTGTGACAAACATGCAAACAAATAAGAAATCAGGAAGGGGGCAAAAACTTTTTCACACCATTGTATATGTGTGCAATTAATGCAAATCCATTTCATATGACAATTCTAAATGTGCAGTGGAAAATGTACAAATGAACAGAAAATCTGTATGTATAAGTGTCCCAACTCGTGGATATGTTCCTCAAACCATTCCTGAACCAGTTTTGCTTTGTGGCAGGGCACTTTATTATGTTGAAAGAGGCTAGTGCAATCAAGGAATACCATTGCCATGAAACGGTGCGCATGGTCAGCAACAATGCTCAGGTAGCTGGTACATGTGTCAAAGTAACATCCACATGAATGACAGGACCCAAGGTTTCCCAGCAGAACATTGCCCAAAGCATCAAACTGCCACTGCCGGCTTGCCTTCTTCCTATAGTGCATCCTGGTGCCATATGTTTTCCATGTTACACACATGCCCCTGGCAATCCACGTGATGTAAAAGAAAACAGGATTCATCAGACCAGGCCACCTTCTTCCATTGCTCCCTGGTCCAGTTCGGATGCTCATATGCCAATTGTAGGCACTTTCAGCAGTGGACAGGGGTCAGCATGGGCACCCTGAATGGTCTGCGGCTACGCAGCCTCATATGCAACAAACTGCGATGCACTGTGTGTTCTGATACCTTTCTCTCAGTACCAGCATTGACCTTTTCAGCAATTTGAGCTAAAGTTGCTTGTCTGATGGATAGGATCGCACGAGTCAGCCGTATGTTCCCACGTGCATCAATGAGCCTTGGCTGCCCATGACCCTGTTGCCAGTTCACCGCTTTTCTTTCCTTGGAACACAATTCATAGGTACTGACCACTGCAGACCTGGAACACCCCACAAGGGCTACAGTTTTAGAGATGCTCTGACCCAGTCGCCTAGCCATCACAATTTGGCCCTTGTAAAAGTTGATCAGATACTTATGCTTGCCCATATTTCCTGCTTCTAAAACATCAACTTTGAGGACAGAATATTTGATTGCTGCTTAATATATCCCAACCACTGACAGGTGCCATGATAAAGAGATTATCAATTTTATCCACTTCACCTGTAAGTGGTCATAATGTTTTGGCTGATCAGTGTATTTTTGTAGTCAAACGCTTTATTCCTTTTTCCACACGTAGCATGTCACTGGAAAAGCATCAGTCAAAATAGAATTGGTAATTCTCACAGTTTAAAGTTTATCACGTGGTCACAAGAACTTATTACAATACAAGCGCACAAAAGAAAATAATAAGCTCTGGTCATAAAACATATAATATGGTAGCATATATTTTACCAAGTAATATGGCAGATGAGAGAACATACCTTAACACCCTCACCATCATCTCAATCCAATTGACCATGACCCTACATGTTATTTCACATCAATGTGTTTGGACCTTAATCGGTTCACTGGATTCTTACGCGGTGCAATGGCCCCCTGATTTTTTCCATGGATGTTGGTGCAATTGTAAAATGTATTATCCTTGTCATTTAACAGTTGAGCTAGATACATGCTTTCCTGGGTAGTGGTGGCTAAACCTATGTATTCAGCTTCACCTGTGGAGAGTGCCACTGAAGGCTGTTTCTTTGGTTTTCAGGAGATCACAGGAGATTTTGTCAGGCTAAAACAGTACCCTGTTGTGCTATCTATCTCCAAAAGAAGATGCCCAATCAGAATCACTGAATCCTATAAGGTTTAAGTCCTCTTCCCCTTTCTTGAAGCACACCTCGTCGTCAGTAGTACCCTTTGGGTCTCTCAAAACTTGTTTTGCAGCTACTAATATCTCCTACAGATTCTCATTGCTATCCCCCTCTAATTTCTGCTCACATGGAGTAGATCTACATTTAAAATTTGACATTCCAAACGATTCTATTTTTTAGGCTGTACCTTTTCTGATTCATTTTGATTTCCTCTCCCTTCTGTGAAAACTGGATGCCCAAGAAATATGATATTTTAACTTATTAAATTGGAACTTCATTGTGTCTTAGAACCTGTTTAGCAGGTCATCATTGCTGGCTACAATGTTTAGATCATCAACTGAGATAATTACAATAATTGTCTCATTGCCTATTTGCTTTATATACACACAGTGGTTGGATAGATTTCTCACAAAGTTGTTTTGTTCTAGTTGATTTTACAGAGGTTTGTACCAATTTCCACAATACAGTTTTTGACCTTAAAGGGATTTCTTTAATAACATACTAATTCTCCTCTGTTACTGATGCCTTTTCGAAACCATCTGCTTGTTCTAAGAAAACTTCTGTATCTATTGGATGTAAGTATGCTGCTTTGACATCCATCTGATGGACAATGAATTTATTTTGCACTGCTACCTTCATCAATGCCTGGACCGAAGAATGGTTTGCTGTTGGAGCAAACATCTCATGACAGTCTATGCCTTCTATCTGGTTATACCCTGTAACAACATATCTGGCTTTAAATAATAAAACATTTTCTTTCATAGGGTGTTCCCTCCCAGATGCCTCAGGTGATATCAGGGCTTCTTTATAGATTTTGGGAACTCCACATGCAGCCTGTACCAATAATCACTAGTTACATGACTTACATCGCTATCTTCAAAATCTGTTAGATAATCATCTAAGTATTTTGGGGTCCTCTTATAAGGCATAAGAGGATCCCAAAATACTTAAATGATTATCTAACCGACAGTATACATTTTAAACAAGACAACAGTTTGAATCTGCTCTGTTTTCGTTCTTGTCTATGACTACGTTTTCTGTTATTTTCTCCTGTTGTTACATGTCTGATTTTTCTGCATTTAAATTTGCCTCGTTCTCGCCTAGGGTCTGATTTTCAGTGTCATTCTCAATTTGTGGCAAATCAGCACAATTCTCACTACTGGTCTCACGGCCTTTGGATTCTTGGATTTCTGAATCATTTTCCTCTGTTTGTGTCTGTTCAACCCTGTTCTTTCTAATAAATTTCACCAGTCTTTGCTTTGGCACCCTTTTCGTATGTAGATGATATACAGGGTAAGCCGGGCTATTCTTGCTGTATCCCACTAATATGCCCTTCTGGAATCCAGTTTCTTATGATCTTGTTTGAATAAATAACCAAAGACTTAAAAAATACACGTTTTTGAACAATTCATCTTTCTTCCTGTTAACATGAAGTAAGCTGTGTTTTTATAAAAAAAAGAAATATATATTTGTACATGGGAAAACCAGATAAGACTGCGTTCTCATTTACCATGCTGCCTATTATTACAACAGCAAATGATAAAAACATGAACAGGAAAATATAAAACTGATATAAAACAATGAAAAAAGCAAGTGCAATATACTACAAAGTGTTCAGTCAGATACTAAAATGTGACAAAATATCCATCCACCTAAGATCATCTTGCAGATCTTTCCAAGGTTGAGGGGCACAGAAAGAGAATTATGTTGTACCTATCTTAGACTTGGTGTCAGCTCTTTGTGGTGAACAAGGAGGAGCGGATAACGGCGTTGGTTTATCTATATGCATTTAATGAGAGCGTAACAATGCTCATCTAGGCGAGCCAATAACACACAAAGACAAAGGGAGCAGAGGGAACATATATACTGAGGGAAATTACTGGATGATGATCAGGTGTGCTAAATGAGACAACAGGTGTGATGAGTTGATGAGATGGGCAATGGTGTCAGAAGGCCGTTGACATCGAGCGCCGAAGCCTGCCTCCTGCAGGGGGGGGATGGGCAGCAGATGGCGTAGTTATCACACTTGGCACCTTATTGTAACAACCATTGTGAACATGAGCAGCATTTTGAACTGCATAATGCCACAATACGTTTGGTAATCCCTTCGGTAAAACTTCCCATTTCAAAGTGGGTCCTCCACTTTATCTCAGCTCTACCAGGATGAGGAGAGTAGGGAGTTGATGTCTCATGGATTATACCTTTATCCCATAAAGATGCCTGAAAGGTATTGCTTTTGTATTCTGTGCGGTTGTCTGATCTAATACACTTGACTCTACCGTATGATGCACTGTCTGCAAGGAACTGCTTTGTTAATAATGCTGTGTCACCCTTGTTTTAAAAAAAATAAACAGACACCGCCACTGAGAAATTATCCGTAAATATAATTGCGTAATTGAATCCATCTTGAGCAGTTGGCTCAGTGGGATCTAATAAGTCAATGTGCACCAATTTAAGAGGCAAACTTGATTTTTAATAATATTTTCTATTTCTGTTGTTGGTACATTTTCCCTCAGTACAGACGCAGTGGCATAATATGCCTTGGTGTTACCTGTGATCTTCATACCTTCTACAACATTTGGTAATTTTATCACATCAATAGTGCAGTGTCCCAGAATTCCATGTGTGGGGCCCACCTTGTAATGGACACTGAACAGTGGGCACCCCCCCCATTCTAATGTATTATGTTAATTGTTTAGATTTTTGGTAGTAATCTGATGTATATGTTCTTAGGCAATAACAACTGTAATAATTTTAGTAGGTCAATTTATGAGTTAATGAGTGAAGCTCACACAGGCCCTGTAGGCAGCGTGTAGGGTCCTTCAGGTTAGACAGGAGGGCACACACGTCGGTTAGAAGACGTAAATAGCCTGCTGTATGCAGAGAAAACGTGCGGCTGATGTGCTTGTGTTTCTGTATTCATAGAGAAAGAGTTATTTCAAAACTAATGCACGCCTGGAGGTTCCTTTGTGTCCAAGTGTGCAACACATGCCATAATATTCCATAATATTTTTCGGGAGAGAACCAAGGCTAATCTTGACAACGTTCTTTTTGACAGCATTCTTCCCTCGTTGTTGTCTTGTTTTTCCGCAGTTTGTTTGCGTCATCTTTGAGCTTGGTGTTTCTTCTACATGTCTCATTGCTGTTGTGGTAACTGCACCACTTACTCGCTCCTTTTTGGCTGCAATCCCTTGTAATATTTCCACATCCATAGCAAGCCACAGATGATACATCCACTTTCATAACATTGTCTGGTTTTGCTTTAGTATCAAACCTTTCTGTCTTCATAGATTCGTGGTTTACTTTTGAACTGTGTAAATGCTAAATCCTCGCTGTTCTGTGTTGTATGAATGGTGTAAGGTTTGTAAGATTCTGGAAGGTCCTTTAGAACCATGGCTATCAGTTCAGCACTAACTGCTTCCTTCGCATTTCTTAGAGACGTTACTACCTTTTCAGATCAGATTATAGTCTGTCACAATTTCTAGAGAACCCTGCAAAGCAGCATGGCCTGACGATGTCTCCCCATCCACCCTTAAGTACTGTGCAGATCAGCTTTCTACTGTGTATATGGACATCTTCAACACATCAGTGGAGACATTCTGCATCCCAGCCTGTTTCAAGTCCTCCTTCATTATCCCAGTCCCCAAGAAGTCAAGGATCACAAGACTGACCTCTGTGGTTTTCAAGTCATTTGAGCACCTTGTGCTGTCCCACTTCAAGACTCACAGACCCTCTAATAGACCCACTGCAGTTTATCTGCAGAGCTGACAGGTCTGTGGACGATGCGGTACACATGGCTCTTCACTTCATCCTCCAGCACCTGAAACCTATGCCAGAATCCTGTTTGTGGACTTCAGTTCCGCATTCAACATCATTATTTCCGCTTTGCTCCAGAACAAGCTTGGGTCCACATGCAGGTGGATCACAGCCTTCCTGTCCAACAGAAAGTAGCACATGAGGATGGGCAAACACCTGTCCAACCCCCTAACCATCAGCACCGGCTCCCATAAAGGCTGTGTCCTGTCACCCCTACTCCTGTACACCAACAGCTGCACCTCCAGTGCCCCCACAATCACCCAATCTCAACCCAATTGAAATGGTTTGGGGTATGTTTTACTGAAGAGTGAGGGCAAAGCAGCCAAACAAGTGCCAGCATGTGGGAAGATTGTTGGAAAATCATTACAATTGGCTACCTCATAAAGCTTGTTGAGATATAGCCAAGAGTGTGCAAAGCTCTCATCAAATGAAAGGTGGCTACCTTTTTGGTTACTAGATGATTCCATGTGTGTTATTTCATAGTTTTGACAAACCATCACATAATAAACTAAAAAGACATATGCATAATTTGAGAGAGAAGTTGTAACATTGATATCATAGATGTAAAGCATAGATGGGACATACGTACAGTGGATGTAGAAAGTCTGCACACCTCTGTTAAAGTGCCAGGTTTTTATGATGTAAAAGAATGAGACAAAGATGAATCCTGTCCACTTTTAATGTGACCTATAATGTGAACAATTCAATTGAAAAACATACTGAAATCTTAAGGGGGGGAACATTTTATATAAAAACCTTACAATATCCTGGTTGCATAAGTGTGCACACCCTTTTATAACTGAGAATGTGTGTTCAGAATTAACCAATCACATTCAAACTCATGTTAAATAGAAGTCATTACAGACCTGCCATCATTTAGAGTAACTCTGATTAATCACAAATAAAGTTCAGCTGTTCTAGTAGGATATTCTTGGAGGCTTCCTACAGCAACATTAAAGGATCTGAAGGAATTTCTGGCAAGTACTGGCTGTGTGCTACACGTGACAACAATTTCCGGTATTATTCATATGAATAGGCAATGGGGTAGGATGGCAAGGACGGAAGTCTTTTCTTATACAGAAAAACACCCAAGCCTGGATGACGTTTGTAAAAACAAACATCAAGTCTCCCAAAAGAATGTGGGAAAATGTGATACGGTCTGATGAAACCAGGGTTGAACTTTCAGGCCATAATTCCAAAAGGTATGTTTAGCACAAAAACAACACTGCACATCAACCAAAAGAACACCATACCCACAGTGAAACATGGTGGTGGCAGCATCCTGCTTCAAGGCTTTTTTTCTTCAGCTGTAACCAGGGCCTTAGTCAGGGTGGAGGGAATTATGAACAGTTACAAATACCAGGCCATTTTGGCACAAAACCTTCAGGTGTCCAAATCCACAAAAGCATGGCTTCACTAGAAGAAGATAAAAGTTTTGGAATGGCCCAGCCAGAGCCCAGACCTGAATCCAATTCAACATCTGTGAGGTGATCTGAAGAGGGCTGTGCACAGGAGATGTCCTCGCATTATGACAGATTTGGAGCACTTTTGCAAAGAAGAGTGGGAAAATATTGCCACGTCAAGATGTGACATGCTAATAGACTCCTATCGAAAAAGACCGAGTGTTGTAATAAAATCAAAAGGTGCTTCAACAAGGTATTAGTTTAAGAGTGTGTATACTTATGCAACCAGGTGATTGTGTTTTTTATTTTTCCCCCTCAAAGATTTCTGTTTGTTTTTCACTTGATTTGCCCATGTCACAGTAAAGGTGGAAAACGTTGTGACATGATTTTTACATCAAACATCTGGCATTTTAACAGGGGTGTGTGTCACGTCCTGGCTATGCCCCTAGCCATCTTTGTGCTGGCTGGGGCCATAGTCAGGACGTGGCCAATAGAGGTGGCTCTAGCCACCTCTATGCACTTGGGTCTCCCCAATTGGAGGCAGGTGTTGTGTATTGCCTCCAATTGGGGAACCTATTTAAGTTTACTGTTTTGAGCACATGGGTGTGGTTTATTTTGGT
>JACXGJ010006117.1:0-35867 GCA_016801105.1 Esox niger
ATCCTACGGTTGTTGAGGGACATTCGAATGAGTCGACGGTCATCTCGGTCAGTGGACAGTCGTTTTCGCCCTCTGCCAGTCTGTAGCTTTGTTGTCCCCAATGTCTGTTGCTTGACCTTGTTCTTATGAACCGCAGTCTTTGATATTTTCAGGATGGAAGCAACCTGACGCTCACTGAATCCCTCTGCCAGTAAAGCCAAAATTGAACCCTTCTTTTCCTCACTCAAAGCTTTTCTTTTTATCTCTTTTGTCATGCTGAATGGTTACTTTTTTTATTCAAAATGACCTTTGAGGTACTACTTGCACGGTTTTGCCATACAGCTGGTCCTATTGCAAGAGGATAGTGACGACCACAGCAGTAGGTTTTATACTTTTCCTCATTAAATTAGATGAAGTAATTAATTAAAATGAGGTGTGCCGATATTGGAATTTAACAGACACTGGAATGGAATGGCTGCCAAACACGTAGAAATGCTGATTTAAGTAAAATTAGGAGTGGCCTCTTTCTTGTCTGTAATCTTCGTACTGTTGCTCTCCAGATGTAGGCAATCTGATCTGCGTGATTAATATATGAAAAGTTCATTAGAGCAGTTAAACTGTATCTATGCAGTTAGATAATAATAAATATGTATCAATGCAGTTAGATAATATTAAATATGAATGTAACTATTCCAAGACTGTTAAGAGTGATAAACATGTGAAGTCAGTTTTACATTTTCACCAGGCTCAACTAACATATAGTCAGAATGTAAAATATGCAGTGAACCCCTAGAAAACTTTATGAACAAACCTACAGACCTAAGACTTAAGTCATCCACAACATCCTGTTCCACTGGGGTATAAATATAAGGTGACACGCTCACTTAGACATCCTTAAAACATGGGAATGTTCTTGGAATGAAATGAGACAAAACACATTTGACATTGAATAATCAAGACATGGCTATAAAAAGATACCCGCATGCCTGAAAATAACCATCAGCAATATTAGGGCAAGAATTAAGAAATATAAAACAAATGAAGATCAGATTACCCTGTTGGGAAGAGGTCACGTGTATTTTGCCACCAACTACAAATGTTATTTCATATAATTTATATAATTTTTACAGGTTTGTGAAGTATCAAACTATTGCTTAATATTTGTCAAATGTTTAACAGTTGACAACGATCTTTTGGCAGGTTTTGAATGACAAATGATGTAACTTTTGTCGAGTTTGGGTGAGCCAGAATGTTTGTTCAGTACGCCCCCGACGGCTCAATACGCACACATAAACCCAAGTATTACGATATGCCTGCCATTTACTAGAATTTCCCAAACCTGTTTATTGTACTGCAGATGATCTTCGATTCAGATCAAAGAACCAGAAGCGCATCTTGAAAAGCTTAGACAGGCAACTGCTTGGGGCCATTTACAGTGACATTTCAGTATGAAATCTCCCTAAAGGGGCCCCATATGAGGGGAAACTAAAAACAAAATATTCTCTCAGCTCCAACCTACCACTGTTGAGCGTTAGCGACTAATTTGAAGAGGCACCACCATATTTCAAATCCGTTGTGTGGGAACATTTTGGATTCAGCGTTCAATATGAAACACAATGGAGGAACATCATATTGTCATAACAGGCCAGGGTCAGATCCATAGTGTACTTATTTTTGCAAATACGGCAACAAAAAACACATGCCGCATTTCCACTGGTGTTCTACCCCGCTATCAGGGTCACACCAGTGATTTATACTCAGCTTGGCTCCAGAGTTTCCTGTTTCGACAATAAATGTGGGACTAATGACTTGAGGGGCTCTGGTGAGGAATAAAAACATCAACGCAATTTGGTTTTCCAGTCACGAAAAATGAAAGACGAAATTTTTCTGAGAGTAAAATAAACAATAATTCCATGCTCAGCTTGTTTACAATACGGCGTTTAAACTAACTCCTGCGACCGGCTCCTTCTGCACATACACCCATGACACTACAACTATAAGCCAGTGTATTCATTATTGAATAAGTTGAATAAGTATTTCGTCAAAACTATCTACCTTTACTAGAAGGATTTGAGCGATTTCTTAGGTAATTTTGCGTTGATAGAGGTTCTGCAGGCTACGTCTCAGCGCTTCGTTTTTCTATTGAATCAATTGCATCGTATCAACTTCGGTCGTTCCAGCTCTTCCCGTCTTTACTTCCCTGTACTGTCGCTTTGTTTTTTATCTATTTAAACAAGGATCGGTTTGTTATATCAGACGAAAAGCATTACGAGAAACCTTCAGCAAACGCTACACATTTCGAACAGCATAACATGCCACGTTTTCACAGCACGTAACGCGTCAATCTGCAAACCCCGCCCTAAATCCTAAAGTCGGGGGCGTGGCACCAAGAGCCGGGATACTCCCCTACAGTAGCTTCAGGCTGGCAACATTATACAGTCCCTAGCAACAATAAGACTACCGGTTATTTTGCCTTCAAAATAAAAGGCCGCGGTAAAACGCGATACCCATAATCTTAATCTATTTCGCAGCTTTGCTTAGTAGATATTGTAAAGATATTGATAAAAGTAAAATCTACGTAAAACATTAAAGAAAGATTCTGTTTAAATACTACTTCACAAAGGATGAATAATATTCTACAGTGGAGCAAATTGAGAAATGGAGAATGAGTAAACCATCCTTGTAACCACTTCATATTTTTTAAGTTAGTTGATGGATCCTTGATGATGTAATTCTTGTTAATTTGCTGGTGTTCATTAGTTGTATGTGGGCTTGTTGTGCTAATGTGACAGTTCTCTTCTTGCGTTGTGTTTCATTCAAGGATTGGAGACTTTGCCATTAGTCAGATATATATTCCAGCACATCTGATATAAAATGCAGAGAAGTCTGTCATACAACACAGTTGCATTTTATTTTCCGTTGCACCAATGTTAGTCTGGCGCTCGCGGACTGGGACGATTTTCCCTGGAACATCACCCAAAAATCAGAAAGCTACACAAACCAACCAATGACAATATTTGTTCAGTAGACGAAGACAGAATAAATGGAGTGACAAGGGAAATCACCAATAATATTCCGATACAATAAATCCAGCAACACTCTACTTTCCACCGTCTCCCACATTATAGTGTTTCTTAATCCTGGTCCTCGGGACCCAAAGAGGTGCACACTTTTGTTTTCGCCCTAGTACCCACACACCGGTTTCAAATGTTGCCCTACCATCTACACGCCTGATTGACGTAATCAACCTATCAAGCCTTTAATTAGAATCAGGCGCTGGTCCCTGTCAATAAAAAACTAAACTAAATTCTGGGCGTTAGCGTAAAACACCAGGGTTTGGCACCAGTAGAACCGAGGCATTATTTAACTGTGGCGATTTCACCCTATTGCAATGTATTAGAAGAAATCTGTCCAATCAAAGCAAATACATTTACAGAACTAAAAATGTTAGCAAATAAAACTACAGCACCAAGAACTACCAGTCTAGGCTTTCTGTTTAGAAACAATCTGGAGTGGGAACCGTACAAAACGCAGTTCATTATTTATTTTCAGATACCTAGTTACAGCACTTCTCTCTATTTAATTATATAAAGCCAGACAATGGAAGTAGTAAATATTATAAACAACAAGAAATAAGTCCGTTTACCAGCGTGAATTGACTATCCTATCCCCATTCCCCGCTTCCCACGACATAAACAAGGACAGCAGACCTCTCGTTCCTTGGTGAGATGCAAATCCAACGGAGTAGCAGCTAAAACAATAAATTGTGTCCTAATAACGTTACAGTTTAGTTCTATTATAATTCGTGTTAAATGAAATATCGTTTTTCAAAAAGACACAAAGAACGAACAAAAAGATTCTTCTGCGGAGTTGTTTTGGCGGTTGGCAAGAATACTTGTAGGTGCGTTATCGCCATCAACTGGACTGGAGTTAATGGATAGGAAAGGCTTAATACTCCCAATTAATTCTTTCTCCCCGAGCAAACAAAACACGATCCGAAAAACTTTCTAATGATAGGAGAAACGAAGCGTTCCCAAACGTTGAGCCAACTGAAACAATTTCATCGGAAAAGGATTTACTGTTTCGAAACACTCAAAACATCGACAGCGGTGGACATCTATGGTCAAATACATGTAATGCAACTGGACGACCAGGGGGAAAAAACTGACCTCAAAGTGTTGTAGTGGGTGGCATACGCTGGCATTGCGTATAGATGTAAACACTGAATAGTAAGTTGGTAAGTCAAAAGTTAAGTGGCGCTTAAGTGGAACATATCACTAATGTTTTGCTCACAGTGTTAATAAATGAACAGTTAAGTCTGAAGCACAGGTGATACGTGCAACAATTCTTAAATAATCCAGTATGGCTGCCCGATGTAAATATATAAATATATACAAAAATTAGACTTATAAATATAAAAAATAAGTAACAAAGAGTTGAAAAGGAACGTTTTTAGTGAAGAACAGAAGCATTCAATTTGCAGTGGTCTCTTATAATATTCGGATCATTGTTCAACTAGCATCATTTTTGTGTCCTCTGCAGAAATAAAACAAACAAAAACACATTTAGTATTTTTTATTTTTGTCAAACTTACTTGACACCGAATCTAATATACCAAAATTATTTTTACTATATAAAAATGCCCGTCAATGTGAAGTTTTTGCCATATTGCCTTTTTCCCTTGGCCTGATATTTCACATTCAACTCTGCTTCATTTTTAATTTGATGTTGATTTAATATTAACTTAATAAAATAAAACGTATTGTGCATTTTGTGTTTATTTAACACCAACTCTGCTAATTTTGTTGACATTGAAATTATAAACATCCATATTTGTTTTGTTATCCCACAATGCATTGGTATGATCGAACAACATGTGACGTGGAGTCCTCCAGGTCTCCATCCAACCATTAGACGACCAGGTGTTGGGAAAAGCTAAAGTCAGACTTAGAGACGACCTTACTCCATCCCTCTACGGTTTCACTGCATTTACCTCTGGGATCACCTGATCAACTTACCTCCTGTTATTCATGAGTTCTCAGTTTTAATCAAGGGATGCCACTAAGCGTCTTTGGTAATTTCATATTTGCTCTGGTATGGGATTAAAACAATTAATATATTTTTACCCAACCTTGGAGCAAACCAGTACCATTGGCCGAACATACTCACCGACGATCACTTCTACTCACAATGAGTGAATCAGAGCTCTTACAAGTTCCTTTCTTTGTTTTGGTTAGTCAATCACTAGTACAGACAGCGCCGGGTTCCGGGAAGGTCGGGCAGCCAAGAGTCAGATCAACTCTTACAGTCCCCTCCCTTTGTGTATGAAGCAGGGGTGGGATGGTTGACTAATTTAATACTAATCGCGATGGAAAATACGATTATGAAATTGTGGAAAAATTCCATAATCGGGTAATTGTAAATTGGGATAATCCTCACGAGTGATTTGATAAAGCTCTGCCAATTAAGTTTTCCTGACAGCCTGTATCATTTTCAGTTGAGCACAAATCTCATGTTGTATAACACCACTGAACAAAAACAAATATTCTCCCAGCTCCAACCTACCACTGTTGAGCGTTAGCGACTAATTTGAAGAGGCACCACCATATTTCAAATCCGTTGTGGACTGGAAACACTTCTAACATGATGACGTCATTCAGACCGAAACCATACCGGTACCGTGACCCACAAACAGTGATACATACTAAACCATGGGCCCACTGGCCACGCTGACAAACGGCTAGTGGCCACAATATTAAGGAAATAGTCCTGGGTTTTAGGAAATACATGTTATATATTGTTATATAAAAAGCCATTGGTATATTACATTTTATATATCTAAATATCATACTATTTTAGGGGCCACATGAAATAAATCATTGCGATTTTATTAATTATTTAGAATATTTACATCATTTGGACTTGTTTGGTTGTTAATATAACACATACTGACTTGATTCACGTTTTTATAATGTATGATTCCAAAATAAGTATAAGAATACAAAACAGAGAGCATTAAAAAACATCCATTCCATTCATAAGTAAGAACAACACATTGAAAACATCAAATCCTCTTAATAAACCATTCTTACCTTAGTTAAATCCCCAATATACACTCACCTAAAGGATTATTAGGAACACCATACTAATACTGTGTTTGACCCCCTTTCGCCTTCAGAACTGCCTTAATTCTACGTGGCATTGATTCAACAAGGTGCTGAAAGCATTCTTTAGAAATGTTGTCCCATATTGACAGGATAGCATCTTGCAGTTGATGGAGATTTGTGGGATGCACATCCAGGGCACGAAGCTCCCGTTCCACCACATCCCAAAGATACTCTATTGGGTTGAGATCTGGTGACTGTGGGGGCCATTTTAGTACAGTGAACTCATTGTTTAGGTATCGTGTTTTGCAAATATAAACAGTGTTAATCTGGCGCTCGCTGACTGGGACGATTTTCCCTAAAATATCCCAAAAAATCAGCAAGTCACACAAACCAACCGATGTGAACATGTGAACATTGGTTCAGATGTGAACATCGGAGATGTGAACATCGGTTCAGTAAACGAAGACAGAATGGAGTGACAATGGAAATCACCAATAATACTCCGTTACACTAAACCCAGCTACACTCTACTTCCCACCGTCTCCCACATTATAGTGTTTCTTAATCCTGGTCCTCGGGACCCAAAGAGGGGCACACTTTTGTTTTCGCCCTAGTACCCACACACCGGTTTCAAATGTTGCCCTGCCATCTACACACCTGATTGACGTAATCAACCTATCAAGCCTTTTATTTGAATCAGGCGCTGGTCCCTGTCAATAAAAACAAAATTCTGGGCGGTAGGTGCGATGCCAATTCAACGAAGTAGCAGCAAAAAATATTATTTTCCATTTGAACGTTACAGCTTAGTTCAACTACAGTTCATATTAAAAAGAGAGAGAGAGAGAGAGAGAGAGAGAGAGAGAGAGAGAGAGAGAGAGAAAGAGAGAGAGAGACATTTCTTATTTGGTGGAGATTCTTATTCTGTTGGCAAGCATACGTGCTTTACCACCACCAACTGGACTGGAGTTTATGGATAGGAAAGGCTTAATCCTCCAGATAAATCCAGTCTCCCTGAGGAAACGAAAGACCATTCGAAAAACAGACACTAGTGATTGGAGACATGAAAGTTTCCTAAACTTAAGACAACTGAAACAATTCCACCGGAAAAGTCTTTGTGCAGAA
This sequence comes from Esox niger, assembly GCA_016801105.1. Classification (NCBI taxonomy): domain Eukaryota; kingdom Metazoa; phylum Chordata; class Actinopteri; order Esociformes; family Esocidae; genus Esox; species Esox niger. Next base: position 7,209 of record JACXGJ010006117.1, read on the forward strand.
TATCATATTTATTACACTAAGAACACAACTTTTTATTGACCTAAACTCCTTTCATAAATCCTTCAGAAAAACTTAATCTGAGGAGATGATTTCTCACTGACAGAGTTCACAGCCAACAGAGTGGACAGCCAACGGAGTGGACAGCCAACGGAGTGGACAGCCAACGGAGTGGAAAGCCAACCGAGTGGACAGCCAACCGAGAGTGGACAGCCAACCGGAGTTGATGTCATATGATACACAAAATAGGACACAATCATTAACAAACTATAAGCACACAGCCATTTCAAACCTGAATGTTTGATTATTTCAGGTGTGCCTTTGTCTGTTTTTTTTTATGGATTTATGAGATATTCCAAACTGTTGGATCTTGGAGAATGCAAGCTTCCTGATAAGATCAATGTCCGTTTACTGGGTGAAATTTTGTGTTTTGTTTGTGGAGAGATCTTTTACCAAAGCATGTTGAAAAAAGCTTTGCTTGATGAACTTTTTTCTATCCCTCTTTTCAGTCTAAGTCCTGAGTTGTATGGGATTATTCGCAGGGAAAAAGTGTAACAATTTTCCGTAACACGAGCTGGTAGGTGAAGCCGACCACGCTGAGACTGGTTTTTCCTCCAATCCATCACTATGAGTTTAACACTTGTGTTCCAGAATCTACTCAGATTGGTTAAAACATGAAGACGTGACAGGTCAGAAAAAGCTATGTCATGCAGTCAGAGCTTAAATGGGTGCGTGGGGTGGGTGGAACCTACAAAAGCCAATCACAGGGTCCCACCAGAAGTTTATCTTATGGCTGGAAAAAAACATTGCAAGCAGAATAAAATGATAAGATTTTTTACTAGATTATTTTTGCTAGATACTATATTACTATTAAGATACAAACATCTATATTTCTTTTGTAATCCCATAATGCATTCGTATGATCAACCAACATGACGGTGGAGGTTTCAAAGATAAGATTGCTTCTATAAAATGGCACTTTTGCTGTTTTTATGTGGAGTCCCCCTGGGTAACCAGGCAAAGCAGTTATTTGAGAAACCAAGGCTGTTGAGTCTGCCTATCAGAATTCGGTGATTGAAAAAGTTGAAAGGCCTTGGCCAAATCAATGTTTAAAATCGATGACAAAATCGAAAATAAAGTTCACTGCTTTCCAGTGGACATTGGGCCTGGCAACTCTGCTCTGTCCTTTAGATGTACTATACACATGCATCACTCTGGTCCTGAAGCATACATACACACAACTCTGGAAAAATGAAGAGACCACTGCAAAATTATCAGTTTCTCTGGTTTTACTATTCATAGGTATGTGTTTGAGTAAAATTTAAATAGTTGTTTTATTAAACATTACTCACAAATTTAAAAAAAAATATAGTCATTCATAATGTATTTATTTGTAGAAAATAACAACTGGTTACAATAACGAAAAAAAGATACATTGTTTTCAGACCTCAAATAATGCAAATAAAACAAAATTCATATTCATCCGATCTGGACAAGGTTTAAATAAACTCTGGACTCAACCCACATGCTTCGATTAATTATTACAATTTGGACTCTTAATATGTTCACCCGGCACAGCCTGAAGAGGACTGGTCGCACCTCTGAGCCTGGTTCCTCTCCGGGTTTCTTCTAAAATGTTGACCTTCTTAGGGAGTTTTTCCTAGCCACTGAAATTCAACACTACTGTTGTTTGCTCCTTGGGGTTTAAGGCCGGGTGTTTTGTAAAAGCACTTTGTGACAACTGCTGATGTAAAAAGGGCTTTATAAAATACATTTGATTGATAGATATTCATTTTTCAACAAAATACTAAGGTTTTAATTTAGGAAGAGTTCAGTAATCAATATTTGGTGGAAAAACCCTGAGCTTTCATGCGTCTTGTCATTCTCTCCTCCAGGATGGCACATTGCTGTTGGGTGACTTTATGCCACTCATGGCACACAGCTTCAAGTAACTCAGATTGGTTTAATGGTTTGTGACCATCCATTTTCCTCTTGATCAAACACCAGAGGTTTTCAATGGGGTTCAGGTCTGGAGACTGACAGGGTCTCGATCTGGTGGTCCTCCATCCATACCTTGATTGACCAGGCTGTGTGGCATGGACCATTGTCCTGCTGGAACAAAAACTTCTCAGAGCTGGGGAACATAGTCAGAGCAGAAGGAAGCAGGTGTTCTTCCAGGATAATCTTGTACTTGGCTTGATTCATGCGTCCTTCACAAAGACAAATCTGCCTGAAACCAGCCTTGCTGAAGCATCCCCAGATCCTCACCAATCATCCACCACGTTTGCCAGTGGGTACGAGACACTGTGGCTTGTAGGCCTCTCCAGGTCTCCGTCTAACCATAAGATGACGAGATGTTGGGCAAAGCTGAAAATTTGACTAGTCGGAGAAGATGACCTCACTCCATTCCTCTACGGTCCAATCCTTATGGTCGTTTGCAAACTTCCGCCTGGCTCTTATTTGCTTCTCATTCATGAAGGGCTTTTTTCTAGCGTTGCACAACTTCAGCCCTGCCCCTAGGAGCCTGTTTCAAACAGTCCCCGCCATGTACTTCACCCCAGCTGCAGTTTGCCATTCTTTTTCTAGGTCACTTGATGTCATCCTACGGTTGGTGAGTTTTTTTATTGAAATTACCATGAAACTCTTACTTGTACTGATTTTGCCATCCAGCTAGTCCGATTGCATGAGGATATTGATGACCACAGCAGTGTTTTTTATACTTTTCCTCATTAAATTTGATATGGTAATCACCAAATCAGTAACTCATTAAGTAAAATGGAGTGTGACTGTGTTGGAAATTAACAGACACTGAAATGGAATGGCTTTCCATACATGCAGAGATGCTGATTTTAGAAAAATGAGGAGTGGTCTCTTAATTTTTTCAAGAACTGCATGTGTGTACATATATATATAGCAAATACATGTAACACCCTTGAAAATACAAATCATGTAACACTCTCGAGCTTTAACAAGTCAGAGCAGGACTGGCGTACCACACTGGAGGATTACATACAGACCATGTACAAGGCGCCTCAACACATCAATACATGGAGATTCTTTTAAGTGTTATACTTTTGTCAGTGCACACAATCAAAAACAGTTACATGGAACACAAAAATAAATCAGTTCAGGTAAAACAAAAAATTAAAATCAGGTAAAACAATCATAGTTAACATAGCAGCAGAATGTCACATTTACATAGAGATTATTCCACTAATAGCACAGAACTTGCATTACCCAGAGCAGTTACAAGCAACACAGAAACAAAAATGGACTAGGGGGAGTCCAGAGTTTAGTCTGCAGACAATTCCATAAATAAGCAAGACAAACACAAGAGCATGTTGAAGCTAAGCACAAGTAATAAACACAAAGTGCACAATGATACGTAGAATCCAGCAGTGTGAGGGTTGTAGAATGTAGACTATATTCCCATCATCTATAACCAACATAAATAGCAGCGCAATATGTTTTCTGTTTTTGGAGGGTAAACATGTTCTGCATCTACACAGGATGCCTAGCTTGATCTTAAGACTTTTACAGAGTTAAATCAACATGTATTTTAAAACCCCTGTTTTCTTTTCATTTAAAAACAGTTTAAGTTGTAAAGAAAGACCCTTGTAGTATCTTAAAATTTGTCTTCAGCTGCAATAACATTTGTTCAGCCATCAAAGCAATAAAGTACATGATAGAGATTAGTTTAACTCCTCTGTCTAATGTCATCACCAAAAGTGTTTATATAGAGACTGAATGGCAATGGACCAAGTATAGAACTTTGTGGGACCTCATGAACCAACTATAGTGGCTCCAACTGGATGCCGTCTACTCTAACAGCCTGATTTATATACTTAAGATGGCCATCACAAAAAGGACAGGCATCCAGTTCTAGTCCTACTGACGGAAGCCAGCTCAAAGGTAATTTCACATTTGCGTCTTTATTGTGGCTTCTCTGCAGAATGTAGGCGCTGGTGACATGTAAGGGTGTATAATCGAGAGAAACTCTTCCCACAGTCAGAACAGGAGTAAGGCCTCTCTCCAGTATGTATACGCCTGTGATTATTTAGGCTATTTAATCTAGAGAAACACTTCCCACAGTCAGAACAGGAGTAAGGCACCTCTCCAGTATGAATCCGCTGGTGAATGTTGAGGCTACCTAACTGAGTGAAACTCTTTCCACAGTCAAAACGGGAGTAAGGCTTCGTTCCTGAATGAATGCGCGTGTGTTGATATAGGCTCGTTAACCTAGAGAAACTCTTCTCACAGTCAGAACAGGAGTAAGGCTTCTCTCCTGTATGTATTCGCTGGTGATCTTTAAGGCTACCAAACATAGAGAAACTCATCCCACAGTCAGAACAGGAGTAAGGCTTCTCTCCTGTATGGATGCGCTGGTGAGTTTTGAGCCTACTCAAAAGAGAGAAACACTTCTCACAGTCAGAACAGGAGTAAGGCTTCTCTCCTGTGTGTATGCTCTGGTGAGCTTTAAGTGTATGCAAATGAGAAAAACATTTGTCACAGTCAGAACAGGAGTAAGGCTTCTCTCCTGTATGTATGCGCTGGTGACGTTTAAGATGATGTAACTGTGAGAAGCACTGTCTACAGTCTGAACAGGAGTAAGGCTTCTCTCCTGTATGTTTGCGCTGGTGAAGTTTAAGGTTATCTAACTGAGAGAAACTCTCCTGACAGTCAGAACAGGAGTAAGGCTTTTGTACTGAATGTATGCGCTGGTGAGCTTGAAGGGTATCTAAATGAGAGAAACATTCCTCACAGTGAGAGCAGGAGTAAGGTTTCTCTCCAGTATGTATCTGCTGGTGAAGTATAAGGTTAGCTGACTGAGAGAAACTCTTCCCACAGTCAGAACAGGGGTTTGGTTTCTGCCCGGTGTACAATATTTGATGACTAGCAAGATTAGAAGATGAAATGAAACTCTGACACTCAGAGCAAGAGTAAGGCTTCTCTCCATTATCCATGTTAATGTGTCTTTTTAAACCTGACATATATAAAAAATGTTTTTCACAATGAGGACAGACATGAGACTTCTTATCTTTGTAATCTTCATGTTGTTGCTCTTCAGAAGCAGGTAAAATATCAACTTCCGGAATCTCATCTGCATGATTGACATAAGAAAAATGTATTAGTACAATGACACTGTATCAATCCAGTTAGATTACACAAAATATTAATTTAACTATTCCAAGACATTTAAGAGGAATAAGCACAAAAAACGGTCAAGCGCACAAAAACAGTTTATCATTACATAGTATATATTTGAAATATACAATGGCATCCATCCAAACACCAACAGAAATATTGTTGTCACCTACAGAAATATGCGGTAAAAAAACTTGTTGTACATCAGCATGATCATACCGTCAAAAATGTATACGAATCTAACTTTAATTGAGAATAAATTCTATATCAGTAATCATAAGCATAAAAAAATTGATACCACAATTATTGGCACCCATAGATAATTCGATAATCAAGTTGATTTACGTTTAGGACCGGAAGTATTCCAACACTGGCACAATTTTCATACTTATGGTTCTGTACACCACCACAATGGATTTGAAATGAAACAACCGAGATGTTGCACAAGCACAGACTTTCAGCTTTAATTCAAGGGTTTGAACAAAAATATTATATGAAACGCTTAAGAATTGCAACAATTTTCATACACAGGCGTCTTATTTCAGGAGCTCAAATATCATTGGGCAAATTAACACAATCATCAAGAAATTTTTATACTTTGTCAAGTATCCTTTGCAAGCAGTGACTGCTTGAGGTCTGGAACTCACGGACATCACCAAACACTGGGTTTCCTCCTTTGTGATGGTTTGCAGGGCCTTTACTGTAGCGGTCTTCAGTTGTTGTTTGTTCAGGGGTTAAGTTGTCTTCAGAAAATGAAATGCAAGATGGTCATGAGGGAAGATGTTGCAGGCAGCATAATGTTCATCATGGTGTCTCCAGACTCACATCTGTCACGTGCCCAGTATGAACCTGCTAGCACAAAGGAAGAGGATGGCAAATTTGCCAGTACTGGTGTTCTCTGATGAATGCCACTTGAGCTGCACGTTGCTGGGCTGTGAGCACAGGTTCCACTAGAGGACATCGGGCCCTCATGCCACACACATGGAGTCTGTATCTGACAGTTTGGTCAGAAATGTGCACACCATTAGCCTGCTGGAGGTCATTTTGTAGGGCTCTGGGCTACAAAATGTCCTCCTGTTCCTTCTCACACAATGAGCAGATACCGGTCCTGCTGCTGTGTTAATGCCCTTCAACGGCCCTGTCCAGCTCTCCTTGTGTTGTCCATCTGCTGGTATCTCCTCCATGCTCATGAGACTGTACTGGGAGACACAGCAAACCTTCTAGTGACAGCAAATATGGATGTTCCATCCTGGAGTAGCTGGACTGCCTGTGCAACCTGAATGGGCCTCATGCTATCAGTAGTGACAAGGACACAAGCAAAATGCAAAACTAAAGAAGAATCAGTCAGGAAGGATAAGGAGAGAGCAATTGTCTGTGGCCACCACCTGCAAAACCATTCCCTTCTTGGGAGTTGTCTTGCTGTTGCTTCTCCAGTGCACCTGTTGTCACATTCATTTACACCAAAACAGGTGACATTGATTCACAATCGCTTACGCTTCTTAACCGGACAGATTCAAATCCCTAATGTTTAAATGATTTGGTGTTATAGTGTGATGATCACGTGTTCTCTTAATTTGTTTTAAATCATTTTGAATCCTATGGTTCATAATATAACACATTCTTTCAACTCATTCACCTTTTATAATATATGATTACAAATTGACGATAGGAATATGGAGAATACAAAACAGAGAGCATAAAATAGCATCTATTCCATTCATTAGTAAGAACAACAAATGACCAACACACAACCATCTTAATATAACATTCTTACCTTTGTTAGTTAAATCCACAATCTTCTCCTCTTCACATTTAATATCATTCCGTCCCAGTATTTGACTGCTGTCTTCCTGCTTCACTGATGTCATCTCTGTATCCACCAATGAACACTGAGCTTTACTGTCACAATCAAAATCCAGTGACTCTTGTTTGGGTTCAGTGTGGAAGGAGAGCAGCGGGCTGGGTTTGTCCTCCATCTGATAAAATAAAGACCAAGTTAGACCCATACATGACTGACGAACATTTTGGATGGGGACAAAATACCAAGAAAATCATGAGAGCAAACCTGGGTCAGATACATAAGGTGTACTTCATTTAACTTGATCGCAATATAGAGGGTAAATACAGCAACAACAAAAAAAAATTAACTGGGATGTTACCCCATTGCAAGGTATTAGAAGAATTCTGTCCAATCAAATGAATTACAATTACAAAAATAAGAATAATTGCAAATCAACACAGGCTACAGGCTCTGCCGCCACAAGATTTAGCACTCCTTTCAGACAGGTAAATTAATGTATTCACATTTGTATGTGCATTGTTTTTCTTCCTATTTGAAAAATTAACTACAGATAGCTCCCAGTGCTGCTAAGCTAACGCTAGCTTGGCTAGTTACCCAATAAAAAAATAGAATTTGCACAGGGAGGCAGCGCTTTCTGCCTGGACAGGCAAAAATATAAATTTGTCAAAAGAAACACATAGCTAGATAGCAAATGTATCTTAATTATACTTTTGCCATTGCATTTTGTTGGTTTTATTTAATGTTTGTTTTCTGTGTCTAAAAACAGCATCAAATCACCTACATGCATGTTCATGTGATATGTTGAGAGACCCAGTCAATAAAACCCCGCAGAGGAGATGGTATGGAAGTTTGCGTTACGACATGGGACTGTAATCAAAGATGTATTTAAGAATCATATATGAACGTAAAGATGTAATCAAAGATGTATCACCATTTTGCAATAATCAAGTAATAATAACAAGGGTCCTAATGGCTCTATTTGTATAAGTTTAGAAAAGCCTGCGCCACCAATAATTAACAAGGAACGGATCTTAAAGGACTGTGAAACAATGGAGGCGGAGGGAGAGAAAGCTCCACCCATGTATTAGCATAAGGTGAGGGCCAGACAGATCATGCCAGGTGACACCATATAAATATGTGTCTGATGTTGGCTAGATAGTTGTTCCTGCAGGTCAACTTGGCTGTTATGATTGGTCATTAAAAGTCTAATTTAAATCCACCAACCTCTGAGTTATTGTATCTTTTGAGTCATTGCATCCTTTTTGGCAAGAAGAAACTTTAGGAGTAGAGGGAATGATTGGGTGTGCTGTTTCTAACATTTTAATTATTTTCAGAATACAAACTAGTCCTCTTTAAATCAATAATGTATATTTTTCATAATAGTCAATGTGACAGAAAACGACAAATGCATAGCCCGCCTGGCCTTTCCTTGTCCCGTCTTGTTTCCTGGCTTCTGTTTGGTGACCTGTCCAGCCTGGCTAGGCATTTATTTTCTTTCACATGAACAAATATGAAAAACATACACTATTGATAATTATTATAAATCACATAAAATGTATATACAGATAAAAAAAATCCAGATAGAATATTGATACTTAAAACATGAAAAGCGTGAAATTAGATCTGTGAAAGTACAAACGACATTTTAGACGTTAAATTGTTCTTTGCCGTCTCCACTCATTTGTTAACGGATCGTTTTTAGATGTACAAACTTCCATAAGTAATGTGGCATCTGCAAAGATATGTCCCGAACGTAGCTCTTCGAAGCTGTGAAACTAGCCACAATAGGTTTGACTGCTAGTGCAATCTGCTATCAGTTTCAAAAGTAGTCCATAGCTGGTACTTAAGATTAGATTACATTCAACTTTATTTTTCATTGAACAGTACAAGTACAGTACATAGAACAGTACTGTTTTTGTACTGTTCAATGACTGCATACCGACATTACACCAGTAGACACATGCATTTAGATATAAATTAAAATACTTGTGTGTGAAAATAACAAGGACACAGAATAGCCTTGCATAGAATATCCGTAGGAACTGCAAAATACACTGCTCAAAACAATTAAGGGAATACATAATCAGCACAGTATAACACCAAGTCAAATTTCAGGGATAGCAATCTGCCCAGTTTGGAAGCATAAGCGATTGTGAATGAATGTCACCTTTTTTGCTTCAAATAAATGACATCAGGTGCACTTGAGAGGCAACAGCAAGACAACCCCCAAATGGGGAATGGTTTTGCAGGTGGTGGTCACAGACCATTTCTCTTCAATCCTTCTTGAGTGATTCTTCTCTAGTTTTGCTAGTGTCCATGTCACCACTGGTAGCACGGAGCAGTACCTGCAGCCCATTCAGGTTGCACAGGTAGTCCATCTCCTCCAGGACGGCCCACCCATATGTGCCATCATAAGGTTTGCTGTGTCACTCAGGACAGTCTCAAGAGCATGGAGAAGATGCCAGGAGATGGGCCATTACACAAGGAGAGTTGGACAGGGCAGTAAAAGGGCATCAACTCAGCTGCAGGACTGGTGTCTGCTTCTTTTTGAAAAGAGTAACAAGAGCACTGCCAAAGCCCTACAAAATAACCTCTAGCGGGCTACTGGTGTGAATGTTTCTGCCCAAACTGTCAGAAACAGATTTCATGAGGGCCCGACATCCTCTAGTGGTACCTGTGCTCCAAGCCAGCACCATGCAGCCTCTCCAGTGCACCTGGTGTCACTTTCCTTTGCACCAAACCAGGTGACATTGATTTACAATCTCTTATGCTTCCTAACTGGATAAATGAATATCCCTGATGTTCAATTGACTTGGTGTTATACAGTGAAGATTACATGTTCCCTCAATGTTTTAACAGTGTATATTTAAGTGAGTTAGATCAGGATATAGCTTTCAATATTACACTCTGGCATGTGCCATTTCATGCCTGTGTTCTTTGACACATTATACCAACTGTAATGAATGCACAACATTTAGTTTTAGTCATTCAGTATTTCAAAATCTTCTCATTTTACAGCAACAACCTCGGGAAATAAAGTCCCATAAAGCAATTCGTTTAGAGTATTTGGGAGCACATGTGCGTAGGCCTACACAATTATAAATGTTCTATATGTTTAAGTGATTTTTTTATTAAAAATATTCACAAAAAAGAACAGATACACACATGGAATACGGTCGTAAAAATCCGTTTGCACCATGCATGCATGAAAAGGGACTTCAATTGAAATGTCTGGTCTCCTGTTACTCTCACGTCTGTTACATTAGCACTCCCCGAAGTTGCGGTACGTTTTTTGGGATGAGATAACTTTTCCAAAATTCCAAATTGTGATGTTGTATTTTAGATTTGTTAAACTAAATTCGTACATGCAAAATATATTAGTCCGTCATCGTAACAAGGTGTCTGTAAGTTCACAAATCTAATTTCACGCCTACGTATCATATTTTACGTATTACTTTTTACGATCATACCAATTTACGAATGTATTTTCCGACGATCCCCAAAAAATAGGTACGCTTAAACTTTTGGCAGATAACTCCATATTATCTAAATTCTTAATTGTTTAATTTTGTGAGGACAATGCAATTAGTAAATACTATAAATAACAAGCAGTAAGTTCGTTTACCAACGTGAGCTGACGACTTATCCAACTATCCTCTCCCATTCCCCAATTCCCTCGACTAGGACAGAGGATCTCCCGTTCCTTGATATGATTTTAATCCAACTAAGTCGTTAAAACATCGATTTTTTTATGGCGTTGTTTAATTATCTCAATCGGTTCCTGGTATTTCTTGTTTTACGAAATTACGTTTCTCCAAACGACAACACCAACAGGCTCAAGAAGATGGGTTCTACTTTGGTTCTTCTTCTTTATGAGTCTTTTGGCGGATCACAGTTAACTTTAACGTGTACATACCGCCACCTACTATTCAGGAGTGTGGCATTAACCATGGTAACCTACACTCATATTATCCTGACTAAACCGGTCTCCCTAGTAAAAGATAATTCCATACAGACCTCACGGCTTCCATCTCCCTATCCCATAATACCATCCGACCCACCTCTGTCCCCTTCTCCTTACACAGTTGAATAATCTCTCTCTCCACATCATACAACTCACAGTACAACAACACAATCCCCACTGTCTCCCCACCAAAAATGCATCACGCGTCCCATTCCCATGCTTCTCAATCAATTTAAACAAATTATTCAGTCCTGTTTGATCAAATCTCTAACTTCCCATGTCCTTTTACATTTATTTATATACTTAGCTTATTCTTCTTAACAGTTTGGTTGACTTTGGTTATTCCACATTTGGGGATCAACAAGAGGGGTGGAAAAATACCAAGAGTTGCTCATGAACAACAATGTACACAATTTGGCTTTCTTAGTGTGTATAAAGGACAACTGGTGTGTCCTGTTATTATCTGTATGTTTGCTTCTTCTGAAACACTTCGGACTCAGGGCGGGATTTTAGAACACCGGGACGGGGTTTTAGAACTTTGAGGGGTTTGTGGGTTGACGCGTTACGCGCTGCAAAAACGCAGCATTTTGTGCCATTCAAATAGTGATGTGTATAATGGGTTTTATTCCGATCTAACAAGTAGATCCCTGATAAAAAAAATAAATAAATAAAGCAACAGTACAGGGAAGCAAAGACTCAAAACGGAAAGAAATGTAACAACCGAAGGTGGTACAATGCCAGTGACTCAATAAAATAACGTAGCAATGAGACCGAGATGTTGCCTGGAGAAACTCTAACACAAAATTACTTCAGAATTCTCCCAAATACTTCTATTAAAGGTTGATAATTTTGACAAAAAGACCAACTAAAATACAATACACTAGCTTACAGTGTTATGAGTGTAGGTCGAGAAACAGCCGGTCACACTTGGAGGAAGAAATTCGTTTTATTACTAATTTCAAACGCCGTATAATAAACTGAGCATATCGTTGTTATTCATTTTATTACCTGAAATGTTTTTCATTTTATTTTACATAACCAGAAAACCAAATCACGTAGATAGTTTACTCTTCCCTTCCCATCTGAGCCCCTCCTTAAGTAATTAGTACCAAATGTACAGTCGAAACAGGAAAGAATAGCGGCAACATTAGCATAAATCACCGTTGTAGCCCCGGTACCGGTGTAGCCCCGGTACCGGTGTAGCCCCGGTACCGGTGTAGCCCCGGTACCGGGGTAGAGCACCACGAGAAAAGAGGATACACTGTTTATTCCTGAGCTCAGAAAACAAAGAATAATTTGTTTTTAGAGTGTGTTTAAGAATGGAGCCGTATATAAAGATAAATCTGAGTCTGAGACGGGCGGCTCTCCACGGACTAACTCGATTTTTTACATTGTAATAAAAGTCTACTTTGAATTCAAATACTCGTGTGTGAGGACTCACCTTTGGGATTTTCCATTCCATTAGTGATGTTCAAAGGATAGGTGGCGGGGTCGGAGGTGTGATCTGGAGGTAGGCCTTACACCAATCTATTTACAATAAGCTTTTCTATTAATTCACAAAAATGAGATGTTAGTGCAATTGGTCTATAACTATGCGCACAAGAAGAATCCTTACCAGGCTTTACAGAAAGCAAAAAACACTTCATGCTTCTATCCAACTGGTAATATTCATACTGTACATATTATAAATACCTTAAGTACCTTCAATAACACTTCATCTGAAATGTTTACACAAAATATAACACAAATTCTCCTCAAGCGAAGCCTTCTGCGATATCCCTCCATAGTCCTGGTCAATTCAAACATTGTTGATATTTGTGAGGCCTGAGTCCTTCCTCAGGTCAACACCACGGACAGCGACACATTACGCACACCTCTCACGTTATGTATTTGGGACATTTGAAATTTTCCAGAATAATTAGTTTGACCATCAGAACAGCATATGCATTGTTCCTCAAAAAGAACATACCACAAAAATTAAATTCTACATCTAACACTTTTCCAGAATCTCCCCTTTTCCTGCAAAATTTGCTGCAATATGACATCCATGAACACAAAAACACTGCAACAAGACTGAAAAAACTATTAACAAGATTCCAATGTTATTTCAAAGGTGAAATGTGAAAAGTGAGGAACAGCGCCACCCTTTGCAATTGAATTTCCACGCTCTAACACCATTTTTGTAACTTGAAAAGTAAAGTGACGTTTCAATGCGATTGCCCTTTTATGTTCCACAGCCCGGCCAGCCATTCTCTGAAGGCGGGACACTGTTGAACGTGCCAACTGGAAACGGGTAGGCTACCATGCAAAGCTAGTGCAAGTATTGTTGGATTTCACAGGTTACATTGAAAGCGATTTGATTGAAAGGTGTAATATTATCGGCAACCACTTTCTCCACTCTCTCAGCATATTAGACATCAAATCACACTGTTTCCATGACCCATCTGATCTTTAACCTTTCAGAGTTCATCGACTTGTATTTCAAAAGACAGTTTATCATCGAGCCATCTAATTATGTGAGTGCCAGTGTATTTTCAACCAGTATTTTGGACCAATTCAAAATAATAAAATATGGTTTTCTTTGCATTGAAAACCAATTTAAATAGATAGTTCATCCAAAAATCACATTTGGTTAACAGTCCACGTACCCTGAGTTGTTGCTCAAGGCACATAGTCAACTCTGTCCCGGTCCCAGTCCGTCTTGTTGGCGAAGTTGCTCCATTGAGTCTCTCCAAACATGGTAATTTATGTCAATAAGCTAAAGTTCATACCACTGTGTATTAACCCCAAAGCGGGCATGACTTTGAAAATGAAATGCCAAATGGATTTTCATTAACATTTTATTGTTAAAAGCACATGATTTGCATATTAATAAAAAAAATTGACTGACAAAATGCACACAAAAGTAGAGAATGAAAATGAAATGTGGGATTGCATTAACAGGAAAAGTATGTTTACTGTACAATTCCATTCTGAAGGAGAATTTGGTCTCACACAAAAATGTACAATGTGTAAAACTATGACAAAATAAGCCCATCAATAAAAGCATTCGGGTTCGAGTTTCAATGTTTATTGGTCAAATGCACCAAACAACACAGCGTCAGAATGCACAATGAAGCTCATGTGACACGACACCCGACATCTCCGTAATATTCTACGCATTCTTAAAGATTTACATAATTTATCATAAAGAGTAAAAGAAAAGCATACAAATATAGAACAATAGATCCCACTTTCCAAAAAAAGTCAACATATAAAATGTTGAAATGGGGAAATGTGATTGGTTAGGATCTGTCAGACCACAGTTTCCCACTTCCGCTCAGTCCATCTTAAATGAGCTCAGGTCCAGGGAACACAGCAGCATTTCTGGATCTTGTCCATATCTGGTTTCCTCTTTGCATGGTAGAGTTTTAACTGGCATTTGTGGATGCAGTGATGTCGTGTTCACAATGTTTTTTTTCAAGTGATTGTTGCACCCTGTGACATACTGCTCAGTCTTTCACAGAGTGGTGAACCCCTCCCCATCTTCACTTCTGAAAGACTCATCCTCTCTGGGATGCTCTTTTATACTCAATCATGGAACTGATCTGTTGCCAATTAACCTAATTACTAGTGAGATGTTCCACCAGGCATTTTTTAAATTACACAGCTTTGAGTCCCAGCTTTTGTTGTCCCTGTTACTGGCATCAAATTCAAAAAGGGCATATATTTCTCAAGAAACAATAACATTTCTCAATTTCAACATTTGATATGTTGTCTTTGTACTAGTTTTGTATATAGGGTTTAAACGATTTGCACATCATTGCATTGTTTTTCTTTGCATTTTACACCGTGCCTTAACTTTTTGGAAACAGAGTTGTCTAAAGTCCATACAGATCAATCACAGCTCTCATTCACATAACAATGACCATCATCCTCTCACACATTCCTGTCATTTTACAGCCAAACCCTATTTAGGTAGATGTGTGAGCACTTCTTCACATGAACCACAATCCCCATTTCAGTGAAGGTTCTGACATAACTGGCCTTGAAATATATATCCCAGTACACATTTCTTTCATCAGTGTGGCAGCGTTGAAAGACTCACGTGGCGTGGGCCCATAGTTGACCTTCACCTCGTGTTTTGTTAGTCCTGAACCCAAAGCAAGGCACAGCATTCATTCGACTTACTACAATCTGATCTCAAGTAGCCCAAATAGTCTTAAAGGTTCCTCTTAGATTCCCCACTAATGAAGGATGTGTGTATGGGAGTGCCAGTTATGCATGTGAATGTATTACTCTCTGTGTGTGTGTGTCGTTGTGATTACATTCCATTAGTCAGAACATGAGTAAGGTTTCTCTCCAGTATGTGTTGGTGAGTTTGAAGGATACCTGACTGAGAGCCTTTCCAGTCAGAACACTACGCTACGGCTACGCAGTCCCAAACGTAACAAACTGCGATGCACTGTGTGTTCTGACACCTTTCTATCAGTACCAGCATTCACTTTTTCAGCAATTTGAGCTACAGTAGCTTGTCTGTTGGATTGGACCACACGGGCCAGCCTTCGCTCTCCACGTGCATCAATGAGCCTTGGCCTCCCATGACCCTGACGTCGGTTCACTGCGTTTCCTTCCTTGGACCACTTTTGATAGGTACTGACCACTGCAGACCGGGAACACCCCACAAGGGCTGCAGTTTTGGAGATGCTCTGACCCAGTCGTCTAGCCATCACAATTTGGCCCTTGTCAAAGTCACTCAGATCCTTACGCTTGCCCATTTATCCTGCTTCTAACACATCAATTTTGAGGACAGAATGTTCACTTGCTGTCTAATATATCCCACACAATGACAGGTGCCATGATAACGAGATTATCAGTGTTATTCACTTCACCTGTCAGAGGTCATAATGTTATGGCTGATTGTTGTTTATAGGAAACATTTTAAACAATTGGGGTAGGGTTAAGACTTTATCTGTAATCTTTGTGCTGTTGTTCTCCAGATGTAGGCAATCTGATCTGTGTGATTAATAACAGAAAGGTTTGTTAGAGCAGTGAAACTGTATCAATGCAGTTAGATTACATGAAATATTAATGTAAACATTTCGAGCATAAAATAACATATATTAAATTAATTAGTAAGAACAACACATTGACAACATTAAATTATCTTAATAAACCATTCTTACCTTTTTTAGTTAAATCCCCAATATACTTCTCATCACATCTAATATCATTCAGTCCCAGTATTTGACTGCAGTCTTCCAGCTACACTGATGTCATCAATGAACACTGAGCTTTACTGTCACCATCAGAATCCAGTGGTTCTTGTTTGGGTTGAGTGTGGAAGGATAGCAGCAGGTTGGGTTTGTCCTCCCTCTAATAAAATAAAGTCCAAATCAGACCCATATAACTGATGAACATGTTGGAATAGGATAAAATGCTAACAGAATCGCGACAGCAGATTAGGGTCAGATACATAAGATGTACTTCATTTAACTTGACCGGAGTATAGAATGCAAATGCGGCAACAAAAGCATATTTATTTGTAGGGATATCACCCCGCGAGTCGCCCCATTCCAAGGTATCAGAGAAAACCCGTCCATTCAAAGGAAATACAAATTAACTATAGCACGGAGAAGAGCTAGCAGTCTAGGATATCTGTTTAGCAACAAAATGAATGGAGTTACGAAAACGTTTTTTTGTATTTTCAATTACCTAGTTTAAATAACGTTTCTGTTTAATTCTATAAAAACAGACAATGTAATTTGTAAATACTCTGAACAAGCAGTAAGTCCGTTTACCAACGTGATTCGACTACCAACCATCCTGTCCGATTCCTCCCGCTTCCCTGGAGACGAACAAGGACAGTGGACCTGCCGTTCCTTGGTACGACGCAAACCCAACGAAATATCTGCTAAAACAACCCATTTTGTCTGACTTAAAGGGTTGCTTCATCTGAATCGGTTTGTGGTAGGTCTTGTTTATAGTTTTTGAAAGACACAAAGAACGAAAACATGCTCGAAAAATATTCTTCTGTGGAGTTTATTTGACGGTTGGCGACCATTCTTGTATGTGCATTACCGCCACCAACTGGACGGAAATGTGGACCACAGCTAGGAAGCGAGGCATACTTACTAAGCCATACTTCCACACAAAATTAGAGATAACTGCGCCTTGTTCTTACCTTTCCAAAAAAGTTCACCCTGCAGTGGTCTCTTTATTTGAACTCTGGCTTATCTAAACGATTGTATCCGTAGTCCCCATTACCTCAATAGAATTTTCATTTTCTATGCTGATGTGAATTCAGGAATCGAATTTCTCTGAAGTCCTTCCCACGATCAGAACAGACGAATGGCTTTTCTCTAGAGTCTCTGGTACAGATGTTTGTTTGTGGTACCACCCCGCCCTTTCCTCAAACTGATCCACAGTCTTATCCCTCAGAAACAGATGACTCCTCGAATCCGGTCTGAGGAAAGCTTACATAGTTGTGCTCAAAAGGTGCATACCCTCGGAGAATTGGTAATATTTCTACCATTTTGTGAAGAAAACATGAGTGAGCAGGCAAAGCAGATGTCTGTCATCACATTTAACTGTAGGTCATAACAGAAAGGCACAATCATTTAACAAAACTTGGAAACAAAGAAAAAAATCTGACCCCTGTTCAAACGTCTGCATGCCCTTATTTTTTAATACTGTGTATTGCCCCCTTTAGCATCAATGACAGCATGCAGTGTTTTGTAATAGTTGTCTATGAGGCCCTGAATACTTGCAGGTGGTATAGCTTCCCATTCGTCTTGGCAAAATGCCTCCAGGTCATGTAAAATCCTGTAGTTCTCCAGAGGTTACCTGTGGGATTTACTTTGTTTCTCAAACATTTTTTTCTAGCAGTTTTGGCTGAAATCTTTCTTGGTCAACCTGATCTTGGCTTGGAATCAAGAGATCCCAGAATTTTCTACTTCTTAATAAGTGATTGAATAGTACTGACTGGTATTTTCAAGGCTTTGGATTTCTTTTTATATAATTTTGCCTCTTTATAAAGTTTCATTACCTTGTTACACAGGTTGTTTGACCGTTATTTTCCGCTCATTATTTAACCTGCTCAATGCATCCACATGAGAGCTTACAAACTCACTGACTATTTATACACATACACTAATTGTAATTTAAAAAAACACAGGTGGGAAATTCACCTTTAATAGCGATTAACACATACATATATACAGAAACAGCGAAACGTTTGGACACACCTATTCTATTTTAAAAAGTTTTGTTTTGCAGTGGTCTCTTCTGCTCCTCGCTCAAAACTTTAATTTTCAAAGTTTTTGGAAAGAAAATAAAAAGGTGCAGAGGTCTCTTAATTTTTGGGTATCCACACACCACACGCTGGCCTGGCATCCACACACCACACGCTGGCCTGGCATCCACACACCACACGCTGGCCTGGCATCCACACACCACACGCTGGCCTGGCATCCACACACCACACGCTGGCCTGGCATCCACACACCACACGCTGGCCTGGCATCCACACACCACACGCTGGCCTGGCATCCACACACCACACGCTGGCCTGGCATCCACAACAGTCAGTGTTTCTATGTCTGTGTGATCATGGACGTTGCAGCACATTCCAGAACGTACAGAAGCGGGCAGCGCCAGTGAAGGGAGATCCACCTGGGATGATTCCCTTGCCGAGTTAAAGGTGCCTCCGTGTGAGGGATGCATGTTGCAGGAAGAACATGGAGCAGGAACATTTCACGTCTGCACAATGAGGAAACACTCGCTGGCCATTTTAGGTGTACAGTGATCCATGACGGTTCTAGTATTAAGAATGAAAAAATATATATCCAGTGACTACTTTGTCTGAATTTCTGTATCCCTTTACTTCTCCTGATTACTTCTCCGTAATGATTCCTGTGGCCTCACATCCAATCTACATATAAACAATTATTAATGGGTGCCTGCCAACGTAATAAAAAGTGTGTACACAGATAATTCAACTTCACATTTAATGGCCCAATATTCTCAGTCTATTATAATAATTCAACAACAATTTGACCCAACGCTTGTATCATTAAAAAACGTACTACTTTATTTCAATTCTTATCATGACAAATTCTGACCAATTACATCTTAGATATCGTTTTCTTTGCCTTGTATTTCATTTACATCATTGTGTTTCCCACAGGGTGTTGACCATATATGGATAATTAGGGGCGTTTCAAAATGTAAATGGCTAAAATCCTGCACAAATACTGACACTAAAATCAAGTGTTATTTATCAATGGAGATATCATACATAACATTGTTATGGTATAATATTGATAACATATTTTAATATGAGTAAAAGCATTAAAAGATGTTGGACGCATAATTATTACCCAGCATGTATCCGCTGATGTTTTTTAAAGGGAAACAATATGACTGAAAGGTTTCTCTCCTGTGTGGACTCTATGATGAGTAGTTAGTCTTGATGATGCAATGAAAAACCTCCCACAGTCAGAACAGATGAAGGCTTCTCTCCTATATGTGTGCGCTGATGAACTTTAAGGTTACCTACTTGAGAGAAACTCTTCCCACAATCAGAACACGAGAAAGGTTTAGCTCCTGTGTGCACTCTATGATGACTAGTTAGTCTTGATGATGTAATAAAAAACCTCCCACAGTCCGAACAGGAGAAAGGCTTCTCCCCTGTATGTTTGCGCTTGTGAACTTTAAAAGTACTTGAATGTGAAAAACTCTTTCCACAGTCAGAACAATTGTAAGGCTTGACTCCTGTGTGCACGCTCTGATGAGTAGTACAATTTGATGATTTTCTGAAACGCTTCCCACAGTCAGAACAGCAAAAAGGTTTCTCTCCTGTATGTACACGCAGGTGAACTTTAAGGTTATTTAAATGAGAAAACCTCTTCCCACAGTCAGAACAGGAAAAAGACTTATCCATTGTGTGCACTTCCCGGTGTTTAGTAAACTCAAAACATTCAGTTAAACATTTCCCACAGTCTGAACAGGAATAAGGTTTGTCTCATGTATGTTTGCGCTGATGAACTTTAAGGTTACCAAATTTTGAGAAACTTTTCCCACAATCAGAACACGAATAAGGCTTCTCTCCTGTATGCGTGCGCTGATGAACTTTAAGGTTATATACTTGAGAGAAACCCTTCCCACAGTCAGAACATAAGAAAGGTTTAGCTCCTGTGTGCACTCTCTGATGAATAGTAAGCACAGATGATGTAATAAAAAACCTCCCACAGTCAGAACAGGAGAAAGGCTTCTCCCCTGTATGTTTGCGCTTGTGAACTTTAAAGGTACTTAAATGGGAAAAACTTTTCCCACAGTCAGAACAATTGTAAAGTTTCGCTTCCGTATGTGTGCGCTGGTGAACTTTTAAGGTACTTAAATGAGAAAAACTCTTCCTACAGTTAGAACAGGAATAAGGTTTCTCTACTGTGTGCACTTCCCGATGTTTTGTAAGCTTAAACAATTCAGTGAAACGTTTCCCACAGTCAGAACATGAATAAGGTTTCTCTTTTGTATGTGTGCGCTGATGAACTTTAAGGTTACCGAATTTAGAGAAACTTTTCCCACAATCAGAACAAGAAAAAGGCTTCTCTCCTGTATGTGTGCGCTGATGAACTTTAAGGTTACCTTATTGAGAGAACCTCTTCCCACAGTCAGAACATGAGTAAGGCTTCTCTCCTGTATGTATGTTAGTGTGTCTTCTTAAATCGGATATAGAGAGGAAACATTTTCCACAATGGGGGCATTGGTGAGACTTCTTATCTTTGCTGTATTCCTGTTGTTTCTCTCCAGCTGTAGGAAATATATCACCTTCAGCAATCTGATCTGTGTGATTAATACCAAGAAAGCTAATTAGTGCAGTGATTCACATACTGAATCAATTAAGTTAGCAGATTACATCATCAATGTAGTATATCAGGGAGTGGATCAGTGGTTGTGAACCAATGTCACCTGTTTTAGTGCAAATGAAAGTGACAACAGGTGCACTGGATTAGATTAAACTTTACTGACACCAAACAAGTTCAGTACATAAAATGCATTAAGCATCTAACCAGAAGTGCAAATATACAAGTATTAAATGTACAGAAAATGTAGGGTGGACTCTATAAATCAGGGCGTGAAGCCCGGTGTTGTGCAGAGATTTATCTTCTGAGTCATGGAATCATTGTTTTCCAGAAAGCAGTATCTCATAACCTGAGATCTGTTGATACTGCCAGCTAAATTCAGGGCAGCCACGTGATTCACAGCAGGAGTAACGCGATTGCAGTTATCCGTTTTTGAAAAACACAGGTTTAGAAAACTACTGAACAAATATTGGCGTAATGACAGAAGCCAGTGACTTGGCAGACCAATCAGAACTCAGTATGTCAGCCTGTCCAGTCCCTTCATTATCTCAGCCAATCTCTAGCAAGAAGAGTCCAGTATTTTCTGCTGGTTAAACAAGCGTTTGAGTTTTACATCTTATTCGTATATAAGTATTTCAAGCAGCAATTTAGCCCCAGAAAATGTGCAATGTAGCCCCAAAAAGTTTTTTATGTGAAAACAACTTTCAATTTTCTATTCTGACTTTCGACAAATGATTAGAAAATAACAATATCAATATCTAGAAGTGAAATAACTGTGCTCCTTTCATTACTGAGAACAACTAAATATTGAGAAAAATAAACCCAGTTGATAAAAAAAACAGTTCTTACCTTGATTTATTAAATCCCCAATCTTCTTCTCCTCCTCTTCATTTTTTATATCATTTAGTCCCAGTATTTGACTGCAGTCTTCCTGCTTCACTGATGTCATCACTGAATCCACCAATGAACACTGAGCTTCAATGTCACAATCAGAATCCAGTGGTTCTTGTTTGGGTTCAGTGTGGAAGGAGAGCAGCAGGCTGGGTTTGTCCTCCATCTGATAAAATAAAGACACACACACAAAGACACTGAATTGAACCCATACAGGACCAAAACATTCAAACCATATCAAAACCACTCAATATCAAACATGTAATTTCATGACCATGTAAAGTGTGATAATTTTTCTACTTGTGGATTAAGCACATTCCGTTACCAGACAAATTTCAAAACACGCCGATTTTTCTATGTATTTAATTTTAGGCATTTCACGTCCAGTGAATAACCTGAAATGGTACAAAGGTGAGCGGTAACCTGCCAGAGGTTTAAAAAAAGTTTAGTTAAAAAATAAACAAAAAAATGATCTATATTACCGAGTTATAAAAAAAAGGCTATCTTAGAAGTAGTATACTGCTACCAAAATGTACAGTTGTTGTGTTGCTTATGTTGAGGATTTGATTTTGGTAGGTGTAAATGATGAAAGGATATGAATATGAAACATGACCGATATGAATATGAAACATGACCGATGCAGACGATGTATCGCAAGTTAATTTGTGCGCGCAGCACTCTACCACAACGAACCACTGCATCCGCTCTGCATTCCAGCTTAAGCGTCAACAAACATCTCAAACTGTTTCCCGTATAGGCTAAACATAGTCTAAGTACAAACACATTAAACGCGACCATGACACAATTAACAATGACAAAATGAACATTTGAACGATTTATTTACGTATGCAGCGTTTAGAACAGGCATCGATACAGTCACCTACACGATCATGCCTGGGTCGCATCTGGAAATGTAACCAGTAAATGTAACCTGCACTCGAACAGCCCCTCCCCACCATAGCTTCTAAACTCAACACGTGCGCCCCCTCTGCCCTCAGATCCTGTCACAACCTGTCCTAGTATCCGCACTGCCTCAGGACATGATCCACCATCTCCAGTCAGACTCTTCCCCATCGTGTGCAGCGTGTCGTGCGATCCACAGTGCCCTACCCTCAATCTAGTCAAAATGTCCTCCTCCCTACTCCTAACTGCCCATTTTCCATCCCCAACAAGTGCCTTCCTTTAGTGTTCACATTCCACTGGTCCTGCCACACCTTCCTCACCTCCATCCACACAACCACCTCAGCCTCTGCCCTGCTCAAGGACACCACCACATCCACCACCACCCCCATCAGGGCCTATTTCGCCACTTTATCAGCTACCTTGTTTCCAGCCAGCCCAGCATGAGCCGGATCCCACATTAATGACACCTGTATCCCATCTCTTCTTGCTCCATCCTGCGCTTCCAACGCCTGTTTAAAATGTCCTTCCGCCTAGTTGACTTGAAGGACTGCAAACTAATCAACACCTCACTTGAATCAGAACAAATAAACATCCTTTCTGACTAACTGTCCTCCACCCACCTCAATGCAAACTGCACCGCCAGATGCTCAGCCGTGTAAACCGCCAAGTGATCCGTAACCCTTTTAGGGACACTCACACACACTCCCCTAACTACAGAAGCTGCCCCCGTCCTTGGGTCCTTTGAACCATCCATGAACACCACAACACACGCTTGTGCTTCTTCTACCTGCAATTGGTTGGCTGATTGCATCCAGTTGAAAGATCCGGAGAGCGAGGCATGTCTCAGCTGGCTAAAAGTCATACTTCCTGAACATTTTGGTTTTTGTTATCTTGGTTTTACATTTTATTTTACTTTTCAAACTCCTATCCCTTTATTAAATATTTAGCTAATTTATTCATTTAAATTGGAAAGAAAACAAATGTTAGAATAGTGGTTGGTGAAGCGGATTTGCTAACTCTAGGTCCCGTGTTCGGAACTCCTCCCAGGATAAGCGAAGTACGCGTTATGAATTATCCCGTTTAGACAAAACTTAGCTGGCTAAAATCATTAGTTCAACATTACTGTAAATCTGAAATAAACCAGTTTCCGGTAATATTGTGAACGTTTCTGGTAGATTGTTGAAGTACGCATCCATCTATGCGTTTTGGGTCAGGATAGACAAATACATTTGCTGGCTACATCATACAGTAGTTAATGTTATTAAGTCTTAACAAAAACTGTATATGGTTATACTGCAACTTGGAAAATGGAAAATGTTAATTAAAGTCTCGTTTGCAATTGCTCAAGTTTAATGAATAATCCTTTGAACATTGTAGATTCTAGTTAGCCAATTACTTGTTAATAAACTGTTAAAACGGCCAGTGGCAAAAGCCATACAGTTCATAGACTATGATGGAGGTAAATATAAGAAACGTTAGTCAGTTTAACACAATGCGGAATGGAGTCTAGTGACTGTTGAAACGCGTAATGCCGTGGGTTAGTGGTTAAAGACAGTGCATCTCATCTGGAAGACCTTTGTAGGAATCTATTGAGGGCAACAACATTTATACACTTTATTTGAGGGCCGCAATAAAACGATGATATGCAGTACTGGGACTATTTCTGGTTCATTCCACGATTCTCTCGTCTTTTCACTTGATGAAAAAGTTAGTTATCGTTACCTTTATTGAAAGTTATTGTATCAATGTCATTCACGAATGAATGAAAAAAATATGTTGTTTTGCCATGAAAGAAAAAATACGTTCTCATGCAATAAAATGGTTTTGGCAGACTCGCTAGAAATTGCTAAATTCCTTCATGTTTCAACAACAAATACGTTTTATGACAAATTTCTTTTGACAAATCCAGTAAGTTAGTAGATATTGGTGAAGCCTATTACTGGCTAATACGCTGTTAAACGGCCAGTGGCAAACGACATACAGTCCGTTTGTGGTGGAGGTAAACTTAATAAGAAACGTCGGTCAGTTTAACTATCAATATCATTCACCAGTGTCAAAATAGGATTCGTTCAAGCTAGACACAATAGGTTTTACTGATAACACGGCAGCGGTACAGCTCTTTGATGTAGTGGTTAATGACCGTTTTCCGCGTAAGCGACACTTGCGGGCCGGCTGAATTAGGTTTGCCTGGTTTATTAAAAACTCGTACTTCCGTTTCGTCATTCCCTGACCTATTTAACCGGGTTTCTGAGAGTAAAAGAATATCTGGATTTGTGGCCTGAACCTAAATATCAATCAGATAGTGCAGTATTATTGTCCTGGGGAGTAGGATCAGACCGCTTCTCAGTCCAAGGAAGGATCTCTATAACTCCATGTGTCCTAAAATGTTTAAATTTAGGATGGGCTTACGGTCACATCACAATGGTCACTGTCGTTTTCCACTGGGTTAGGCAGCAGACTTGGACTCAGTTTATTGACTATGGGCACAGTCTACATTTATTATTACCTGGAACTTTTATAAATTCTCCAATATTTAGGGTGATTCTCAAATTGTATACAAGTATAGTTAAGTCAGGAAATATTTGGAACTGATACAATTTTTATAATTTATCACTTTACACCACTACAATGAATTTGAAATGTGACAACCGAGATTCAATTGAAGTGCAGGACTTTCAGCTTTAATTCACGGGTTGAACTAAAATATTTTATGAAACATTTAGAAATTGCATCCATTTTCATACACAGTCCATTTATTTCAGGGGCTCAAATGTAATTCGACAAATTAACACAATCACAAATAAGCTGTTCAGTTGTAAACTGTCGATAATCCTTTGCAGGCAATGACTGATTCAAGTTTGAACACTTGGACATCACCAAACGCTGGGTTTCTTCTTTTGTGAGGCCTTTTAACTCAGCCTTCGTGGGGCTTTCAGCCTTAGGGTTTGGTCTTCAGCATGTGAAATCCATTCTGAATCGGGTTGAGATCAGGTGATTTACTCGGCCATTGCAGAATATTCCACTTCTTTACCTTTAAATACTCCTGGGTTGCTTTGGCAGTATGTTTTGGGTCATTGTCCATCTGTAAAGTGAAGCATCATCCAATCAACTTGGCTGAGTCAGAGCAGACTGTAGTGAGGGGGAAGATGAGTGGCTGAAAGGGCTTTCACTTGAAGGTAACCAGGGGACGTTAAGGAAGTTAGTCCAAGGGAACTTATCCTTAGTGATAAATAAATATGTTTATGTTTAATCTGACTTCATATTGTTTGTAAACACATGCAAACATCAATGACCATGATATGCTGGAAGTTCTTAGTAAAGGCAGCTAATCTTTCGTCACAAACCAAACATTTAAAAGACTATGTTTTACGTCCTACGTTATCCTCAATGTTCCTCATCAGTCAAGACCAGAAGACAAGGGACGCTGTAGCAACAGGGGAGCTCAGAGACGATCAGCCTGGTCACTAAGACTTGCTTATGTGTGTGTTATTACCAGTAGCCCTACAAGCTCGAGTATGGAGATAAATGAGGAATGCCGTAGTAATCTATATTCCAAAGCAAAACAATTTCTTCCAATCAAGTAATAAAGTTACAATACAAAACATGGTTAGATACCAACATGATTCAACATCCTCTCAACTAGCAGTCTACTAATTATACCATAAGTATTTAAGACACTATAGCACAAAAGTGTGCTAGGAGCTTATGTTAAAGAAAGACACCTGAATATGACTACAACACAACGTGTCGGGAAGTCTCTTTAACGAGGACAAACTCATAACTTTTTGGAGACATGGCTATTTAACCTCAAATCAGACATATCTAAAACACTCCCCCAAATAGTCATTAGTATAACTTTACGTTTGCCAAATACAATGAACACAAAGAACAGGAACTGTCCCACTTAATACAGGTTAATTATCAAATGGATGGGGCGTTGCTGCCTGTTGTAGTCTGACATGCAACAAGGACAATCATTTCAACAATTTTCTTGTAAAGTTTGACCCGTAACCTGTACAGTAATATAAAGCATATCAGCTTATTCTGCCCTTTATGGGGAACAGACGTCAACAATATCATGCATTTGGTAACATTTCACACCTCTCCAGGTGAGCTCAGGAAGGTGGGGCTTACGGACCTCACCTGATGTTCCAGATCTTTAGAGAAGCAATGTTATGCAGGAACCCTGATTACCATCACCAGAGGTGTGTTGGAGTCCTGGTGGGGCCAGACATGCCTCTTCATCAAATATCCTTCGGCTCTTCCTCAACAGACATTTCTCATTACACTACAGACAATATATTCCTAAAAATCAATGGCATTTTACACACAAAAATGTGTTTTCAAATATTTATTTCTGTTTTGTCCAGCACTAGAACATAATTAGAATAGAATCCCGGTCAAGCCATTAGATAGGTACCTAGATTTTATATAAATGTATTCAAAGTAGAAAAAGGCTTCTGAGGCTATGGAGGTATTTTGTGGTAAGGACCAAGGAAGAGGCTCTCACATCCCAGGAGTAGCTTGGACAGGCAATAATGGGTATTGTAATAAACCTCTACAAATAACAAGAGAAGAATACAATTAATTCACAGTATCTATGGAAAACATTACTCTGACAAAGCTCATTTAACAATAAGGACTTTAAAATGTGCTCACATCTTTTCAACACTTTTTCTTAAACATTTGCTCTGTGTGATGTTGTTAATTCAAGCTTTTCATTTCTCTGAAATCCCTCCATAATAAATTCTGACTGTGTTCAGATCATGAAGGAAACTGTTGGTTATGAGGGCATTTATCGCCCATCTCATCCAGGGTTAGATGCCAGACTGACCGGGTCCAACTAAAGAGAGAGATGTATGTACTTCCTGTATGTATGCACTGATGAACTTTATGGTTACTTTACTGGGAGAAACTCTTCTGACCGAACAGGAGTAAGACTTCTCTCCTGTGTGCACTTTCTTGTGTTTAGTAAGGCTATAAGATCTAATAAAAAAATAAAAATAACTTACAAAAAAAAATTATTCCCACAGCCAGAACAGAAGAAAGGTTTCTCTGTTACATGAATACACTTGTGAACTTTAAGGCAACCAAATTTTGAAAAACTCTTCCAACAATTAGAACAATACTAATGTTTCTCTCTAGTGTGTGTGTGCTGGTGAACTTTAAGGTTACTTAAATGAGCGAAACTCTTCCCACAGTCAGAACAGAAGTAAGGTTTCTCTCCTGTGTGCACTCTCTGATGACTAGTAAGGTCAGATGATGTAAGGAAAACTTTCCCACAGTCAGAACAGGGGAAAGGCTTTTCTCCAGTGTGTACGCGCATGTGCACTTTAAGTGTAATGAATCGAGAAAAACTCTTCCCACAGGCTGAACAGAAATAAGGTTTCTCTCCAGTGTGTATTAGCTGATGAACTTTAAGGTTACCTGACTGAAAGAAACTCTTCCCACAGTCAGAACAGGGGAAAGGCTTCTCTCCTGTATGTATGCGCTTGTGCACTTTAAGGTATTGTAATGAAGAGTAGCTCTTCCCACAATCCAAACAGGAGTGATGTTTCTCTCCTGTATGAATCTTAAAGTGTGATTTCAAATGTGATTTATACAAGAAACATTTTCCACAATGGGGACAGTTGTGAGACTTCTTAGGTTTGTAATCTTCCTGTTGTTTCAGTCCAGCAATTTCATCTGTGGGATAAAAAAAAATCAGAAAAGTTCAAAATTCAATCAAATCAAATCAATCAAATTTATTTTATAAAGCCCTTTTTACATCAGCAGTTGTCGCAAAGTGCTTTCACAAAACACCCGACCTTAACCCCAAGGAGCAAACAACAGTAGTGTTGAACTTCAGTGGCTAGGAAAAACTCCCTATGAGAGCCGAAATTTAGGAAGAAACCTAGAGAGGAACCAGGCTCCAAGGGGTGACCAGTCCTCTTCTGGCTGTGCCGGGTGAACATATCAAGAGTCCAAGTTTTAATAGTTCAATGCATGTGGGCTAATCCCAGCGTCCATTCAAATCCAGCCTAGATGAGGGGCATAACCAGATGGTTAAGGACAGGGACAGACATCGGGAAATCGGGAAGAAGGGGAGTCAGGACAGTGGCAGCTGTGATCTT